>PXIH01S0000499.1:11153-24996 GCA_003024985.2 Euperipatoides rowelli
AGGATCCAAAAGTTCGGAAATGTGTGGAGTGGAAAGGGTTAAGAGAGAAAAAAAGTTTTCTATTGCACCCACAAAAAGCATTCAGTTTTTTAATATTGTACTGTATACCAGCATTAAATCATCTTGTAAAATTTTAGTTTTTTTTAATCATTTCCAAATTAGATTGCCTAGTTGGCCTACTGACTTTTTTTATTTTTATAAATATAGGGACGGAAAATATATTAAAATAATTAATTAAATTTATTAAAATTATTTATCAGCTCACTAACACATTTTAATTATGGTACATATTTTTAATCTGAACAATATTTTATTATTTATAGTTTTATTTGATTATTAGCTTTTATAATAATTTTGTCAGCCATTAATGTGATGATGATGACATGGGATGTATCCTTGACACTATGATAAAACATAAGACCTTTATAAAATAGTGAAGCGTTTCTTGAAATTTTTTATTAGAAAAACAGCAGGGTCAGATCTACTGAAATTAATGTAGATTTGAATTTTTTTCACCCAAATGAAAAATTTGAATAAATGTAACAAAATGTTGCATTTTTATTATTTTTCATTCTAAATATTTTATTACTGATTATTACTGAAAACCTGTTTGAACTCATAGAAAACACTTATAATGAACAAAAAAAAAAATTTAAAAACTTTCTGAATAAAAGCTTGTTTATTTTATTTAATGTTTTTCTTTTTTGATGAGTATTTGTATTTTTAATTTTTCATTTTTGTACCAATTCCAAATAATTGTGAAGGCACACGGAAAAAAAAACAAGATTTTTATAATTGTTAATATTTTACAGCTAAGTAGCCTAACTATTTTTGTTATTGTTCACGAATCTACCAATTAAAAAAAAAAAATCTACAAATCTTGAACTAGTGGCAAGAAAGGAAAGGAATTTTTCTTAGATGGTAACAGTCATGTTATGATATTTCCCAATGCTTGACTTTACTATTTCTATTAATAAATGCTACAATTTTTGGTTGCAATAAGTTGTCTTTATAGAATGAATTTTATAATAAACTGATAACTACCGATAAGACATGTGATTCTAAAGTTCAGTTAATCTTTCTTTAATGGCAATCTGTTATAACATTATGTGTTTTAGTTACTAGTCTAGGCTTCACGTTTATTTTGTATTTTAACTATTTGTTTACTTTTAAATGTTTCACTCCATCATTAAGTATGCAAAAATCAAATTTTCTGTGACCTGATATCACAGATATTCTTCTACTCAAAATAGCACTGGATATACGTTGTTGCACCCTATGTGATGGCATTGAAAAAAAAAATTATTGACTTAAATACCACAATTGAGTTAGCCTATATATTATATTACTATTGAGACTTGAAAGACAATCCAAGAGAAAGTGCACCATTTTCAGCATATTGCACAGTGTCCATCTCAGAATTTTCTGAAAGCTGAATATGTTATTGATGGGTATGAAAATAGATCATATCCAAATTTTTAGGATCATAGGTCAAATGACTTTGATCCTGGCGTCATCAAATTTCATTATAACATTAAAAATTAAAAGAATTCAACAAACTGTTGATTCTAATTTCAAGGAAGACACACTTTTTCATTTTTTTTATTATTTTTAACTAGTTTTTTAATTTCATTGGGAATAGTCTGAATTTGTGGATGTCTTTGAAGTTCCAATCTAGGCAACATGTAAAAACTAGTAAAATTCAAGTAGTTTAGAGTGTGATTATACATAACTTCTGAGTGTTTCAAACAATTTTGTTTTTTCATGTTTATTTATGAATGAGTGTCCCCTGAGACAGAACTGGTTCAATATTCAGGCATATATTGAAGTTCTTAGATATTCAATGTTTTAACTTGTGAAATAGCAATAAATGATGCTTTCACATCCAATATTTTCCAACTTCACATATTCACATCTACATGATGACCCACAACAGGCAAATAATAGGACTTCAAAATGCAAAAGACAAAACTTCTGGCAACAGCCATACACAAAAATATTAGGCACCATAAAGTTTGTAATGCAGCTTTTGATTTGAAGTAAATAACTTCTCCACCCCTCCCCTTTCATTTAATAGAAAAATAAAATATCAATATGATTACAAGTTTGGTTATTACCTAGTTTCAAATTAAAGCATCCTTTTTTTTTTCTGATAAAAAAAAAAGAATTTAGTCTTCAAATTATTAAAATGAAAACTAACCCATTTTGAAATTGTTTGTTTCAATATATTTGAACAAGCCTATCAACAATAATTTTAATGGTCTGCCATTTTAAAATATTCTTTACTTTCACTTTGTGCTATTGAATATACCATTACACTTTCAAGGAGAGAAATAGATGAAGCTTAGTTCGTTTTTTTTAATTATATGATGAACTAATAAACTTCTTACATTTTCATTTTGAGATATTCTAAACGTGAAATCATATTGTGGAAATACAACTAAAGGAAAGTTTTTTAAAAAAAAAAAATGAAATACAACAAATAAATAAAGCTTTTTTTTTTTCAGTAAAAGTAAGATGCATGAAGAGAATTTTAAATTATTTTTTTAACACACTTCCTCACCACTAGCACATTATAACCTATGGGAAAATTTATTTACAGGAACTTAACCCTTCTGTAATTTTTTTTTTAACCTGAAAAAAAAAAAAGAATGGCTTTAATTTTAAAGATAATAAACTGGTAATTATATTGATTTTTTTTTCTTTTTCAGCTAAAAGAGGAGGGGGGGGGGGGAGAATATATACAGTATTTACTGCAAATCAAGAGCTGCATTACAAGCTTTATGCTGTCTATTATTTTTTGTGTGGCTGTTTGCTAGAAGTTTTGTGTTTTGCATTTTGAAGTCATATTATGTACCTGTTGTGGGCCACTAAGATGTCGATATGTGGATGAAGTTGGGAGATATTAGATGTAACAAAGCATCATTTATCACTATAAAACATTGTATATCAGGACTTCAACATATGTCTTAACATTGAACACTCATTTTTGTCTCAGCTATACTCACAAATCAACCTGAAAAAACATTTACAGTAATTGTTTAAAGTTTGTACATCTCTTATTTCTTAAGTTATGCATAATCACACTCTAAACTATGAGAATTTTATTAGTTTTTGCATGTGCTTAGATTGGAACTTCCATGACATCCAGAAGTTCTGACTATTGCCAGTGATAGTAAAAAACCAGGTAGGAATAATAAATAAATGAAAAAGTATGTATGTCCTTGAAGTTAGGATTAGTGGTTTTGTTGATTTTTTTCTCATTTTTAATTTTGTGATGACCTTTGTAGACCACTGGCAGCAATGTCATTTGACCTATGACCCTAAAAGTTTGGATCTCATCTATTTTCATATCCACCAACATACTAAGATTTCAGAAAAATCTTAGATAGTCAATGCCGCACACTGGTTCACTTACTCATGGATTGCCTCTTTGCAAATTTTAATGAAATGTTTTAGCTTCTTATAATTTTTTTTATTTTTATTTTACTCACCAGCTGGCGAATGATGCTAATGCTTACATGTTTCCTATTAGTATTGGAAAGCTGACAAACAATAGCTTTGAAATTGAAAGTGAATTATTAATAATTGGTTAAAATATTTGAAGAAAACCATACTTTAATTTTATGCAGTAGTTTTTTTTTTAACTAATGCTTCTATAATAGCAGATACACCAAATCGTATTTTTTTTTTTTTTATGAAGTCGAATCAGTTCATCATCTCTTAGGTAAAAAAACAAAACATGCTTCTTATTAACTGGGCACTAAATTTAAAAAAAAAATGAAATTGTTGGCTTGACATTAAAAAAATTCAAAGTCCGACTTTCGAACATAAAGTGCCTTTATGGTCTCATAAATCCTTAATGATTTAGCTGTCACTGAGAAGATCTTTAGTTTTGCATACTTTTCACTTTTGGCATGCTAATATTCTCTTAAGCATGCTCATATGGTTATTGAATATGTGGCAGTGATCTTTTTTTTTTTCCCATTCGCAAAGTACCAGCATATTTTCTTATCCAGATTTCTTTATCGCAAAGATAAAGGGGGGGGGGGGGGGGTGAACCACAAAATGATAATTCTTTGTCATATTAAAAATGATAATTCTTTGACATATTAACCATTATGGAAACCACCGAAATTCCCATGCTTTGGACTCGGTTCTCTTCTTAGACAATTTCAAACCAGGAATTTGATAACTTTGTTCAGTGAATGAAAGCAGTTATGAAGCGAGGATCTTTTAAACTTGTTGTCACAACAAATTATGATTTCCTCGTCCTGTAACTTTAAATCAAAAATGCAAAAGCAGGTATGATTGCTCCATTTCTTTGTCACATACTCTCTTAGTGAAGTATGAAATGAAGCAAAAAATGAGCAGGGAAAAAAATTAACCTGCAGCTAATTATGTCTCTCCAGTCCTTGTGATGCAATTGAATGTCTACGGCAGAGTCTGTAAATATGCTGTGAGATTAAAGGCTTGAAATGCAATATTGCTAATTTACAAATTATGTTTTGTTTCATTCTAATATTTTATTCTTTATTTTCTTTTAAATAGGTTCCCAATGAACCTGTGTTAAGAAGGATATATGTCGATAAAACAGCTAAACGAATTAGGCAAGCATTATCTGGAGTCAGTTGGGTAAAAACATTATATTTTTCTTATATTTTATTTTGCTTTAAATATTTATTCTTAATCTTGTCAATCTGTATGGATTCCCATATCTTTCCATTTTTCTTTATAGGATATTAAGTTGACTCAATGGTTACACACAACATTAGTTGATAATCTTAGCTTACCACTTTTAGCTACTTATCTGGATGTTTTACAAACTCTTAAGTCAAAGGTTAGTTTAGAGCCTAGATTGTTTTTTATTAAATTTATGTAAACATACTAAACCGTAATTTTGTATAGGTTACGATATCAAGATTTCAAAGTATGTTCAACCTAATAGTTTATTTTGTAAATTTCAGGCCTCTAAAAAACCATATGACCGTTAGCCTATTTCACCATTGGCATGCTAATATTCTCTTAAGCATGCTCATTATGATTGTGTCTTTATTTCTATCTTTCTTATTTTTGGCAATTCTAATCTGTGCAATAAATTAATTGGTTCCTATTGATAATTTGTATATAGCATACTAAATACTTTATATACAGTGTGTAAGGATTTCTGAATTAGTATTAACTATCAAGTCTGTAAAAATATGAAGTTCATTCGGGTTGAGTTTCATTAGAAAATAAGTTTTCCATTCTGTTGTTAATCCCTTGTATTGAGCTAAACATCTACTGTACATGCTATAAAAATACAATGAGTCAATGAAAGTACAGCAATAAAGCAGTCGAATAATAATAATAATAGCTGTATTAGTAATAGCAGTAATTGTAACAAATAGCATATAATAAAATATAGTACTAATAATATACTAGTAATGTCCAGTTACACTAAACTGTATCTTGACATTTGAATAGGTTTACCATACGTCCCGATTTGACCGGGATTGTCCCGGTTTTAAACACTGTCCCGAAGTCCCAGCCGGTTTGTAATTTTGTCCCGGTTTTTATAAAATAATCATGTTAAATAATTTTTTTTAAAGGTTTAGTAGACAAATAAATAATTTATTTCTACCAAAGTTTTTAAAAGAAATTTATGAACACTCGTACTGGGTTTTTTAGTTATTCATAATGAAAATAGATGAGAGCAGCTAAAAGCAACATTTACATTTATTTTTCATTCTTTCTTAGACAACAGATAGAAAAGGCATGGTTTGGTTTATTGCAGCACTCCACAGGAAGTCTAGTTTTGTTCCTATAATGCCTAACTAGCGATTTACAGATAGAATTTACGTTTCTAATAACAAAGTAAAGTTATTTCAAGTGGAAAAATATGGTTTCAAAAGGCTAAATAAATAAATAATTTATTTACTTATTTAAAATGAGAATATTTTCAGATTATTACATAACTATATTGACATCTTAAATATCATCTGCTTCTAGGCTACCATAGCCTACTGGGGGAGTTCAAAACACTACCCAAGACCCTTATTTAAAAAAAAAAAAATCACAGGACAACCTTAATCTGAATACATATCCCTTCCCCTCCCCCCCCCCCCCATTATCATAGAAATGCTTCCGCATCTCTGATGTCCCCATGGGTGTAGCCATAAAATAATTGGGAGGGGGGGGGAGGTGTAGCTATATAGGTCTATATTTTTGATAATCTTTTTTTTTTTTTGGCTGTTGGAACACTTTGTTAGGTAATGAGCTAGCTTAATTTCTGTATAAGCTTCCCCCTTCCCCGACTATGCCCTTGGATGTCCCAGTTTGAGAAATTAAAAATATTGTAAGCCTACATTTGAATAATTTATGAAAACCGTGCCATGTTTTTTTTTATTAAGTTATGAAATGATATGAGGAAAATTAATATTCATATGAAATATGAATAAAGGGGCAACTATAAAGAATAATAGTGATAATGGAATAGTCAGCTGTGAATGTAAAGTTTTAAACTGAGATAGATTAAAAGGGAGAGTAAAGAGAGTGTGGTCAAGGAATTCCAAAATTTTTAATTTTTTTTTTAGCGCGGTCATAAATCATGATGCACATTTGTCTTGAACACTGGGTTATTCTCCAGCAAACAGAGAAATTCAATTGAAGTAAGCATAAAATTTTGACTTGCTAGTGCTCCTACCCGTATTAAACAAATTTTAATTAATAAATTATAAATTACGACATCATTTTTCAATCACGACATCATTTTTCAATGGAAACTGTAATAATATTTAAGACTAATCAACTCAGATATTATAATTTAGGACACTATTTCTAAATTGAAACTGTTAATAATAATTATAAAAATGAGACATTTATAGCTAATGTACTAACATAAGGGATAACATAACCACAGTAAAAATAAATTTTATTAAAATAAATTAAGTTGGTCAGATAATTCGATATAAACAAAGAGGGAGGGTTGACATTAATATTTATAAATCAAAGGCCATATTAATTGCTATTGAATTCCAAATATATTAATAAGAGAATTAATCTCTAAACATTAATGATATTAATGTCTCAGGGCTAAAATATAGATGTATAATATATAATTATCAATCTATAGATTTAAAAGGTTCTAGAAAATAAATGAAAAGAACTCGATAAAAATAAATTTATAAGTCACCAAGTTTTTATTAAACTGAAGGCTATTATAATAATCATTTAGAAATAATAAATCAATATTTTAAATATTTTAAAAAAGAAAAATGAATAACAAGAAATTAAAATCGATTATCAGGTAACCATATGCTAGATAGACTCTTAAAAAAAGACTAGCAAGGAAATAATTGACAAGTGAAGCTGGCAGGGTAATAAAACCTCTCAAACACGAATTTAGACTGAAGTAGTGTTTGTGCTCAAAATCTTCCAAACAAGATAAAGTAATAAAACATGAAACATAATAACATACCAGGACTGTTAAAGAACTTTCATAGAAATTAAATAATGTGAAATCAAGCTGAATTTTTTTTTTACAAATATTGTTGAATTTAATTGAGGCACAATAAGTTATTTAATTATCTCATCATAAATCAATTGATTTGAGATACAAAAAAAATATATAACTTACAGTATATAATGAAATTTTAGGTTTAAATTAAAAATTCCTGATTGACATAGATAATGTCTTAGGTATATGAATTGTGTTTATACTGTATGTGTACATAAATGAATGGCCAATTGCAAATCAAGTTTTAAATGTTTAATTGCAGTTTTTATATGTTGTATGATCAACAAATTTTATTAATGTAAATTGAATGTATAAATTTTTAATTGTTGAAAATTATAAATATTGTTTGTCAACAGTAATGTACGCTATAGTAAATTTCAAACTGGCTATAAATATAAATATGAATATAAGTACAAATATAGTTGAATTACCCGGGCTATAGTTTAAATTAAAAAAAAGACAATAGAAGAATTTAAAAGTTCTCCCACCATCCATAAATAAAGTAACAAAACATGTATAATGCTATGTAACATACTGTAAATACTGGAAGAAGAATATTTTCTAATAGGAATGCTCTGATGATACAAATAAAAGTGACATGAACCAAATTAGGGTTGAGTCGATTATCCGTGTAACCAGTTAATCTACCGAACAGGCAAAAACCGGTTAGTAATTTTATCGCAAAATTATCCGTCCTACCTAAATTACGTCTTAATGTTTGGGGTGGGGGGATAGGGGAATTGTAGCCTGTAGGATACTAATTCTCCCTTTTTTTTTTACACAAACAAAAGTAATTAATTAAATCCTACTTAATTAATTAAAATAATAAAAAATTAAAACATAATTTAGAATGTCTTATTTTCTTTAATGACCTTGATCGTATATGGTATCTGTACTACCTGTAGAATTATAGACTAGCCAAGAGCTTTTATTCATTCTTACACTGAAAGTTTGAAAAATGCCTTCACAATTGAGATTAAGGAATTTCCTACTAAGAAATTTTTAATTAGTAATTTCTTCTTTAAAACATTTGACAAAAATAGAAACTTTAAACAGAAAAATAAAATAAATTATCACATTTTTCCTAATGCGTTCATTTTAATGGACGTCTAAACAGAAATGCCATGCTCATTTTTTTTTTAGTTTAATAAATACTCAATTTTTATTTAGAAATAGTATATCAATATTTTCAAATTTAAACAATTGAAAAAATATTAATAAGTTAACTTAATAGTCAATTTCTTTTTAAACAAGCATTTTTTTTTTTAAAATTTTATATTAAAATTTTATTTTGTGGCCGTTTTCAGTATAGTCATTAGTCAGGCTTTACGAGATTTTAGAATATTTAATTATTATGTCAGAATATTTGATTATTATGGCTATTTTCACTGCATTGTTAATTTTTGTCAGCCCATATCAAATTCTGACTGAAACCACGTAAACAACCTTTATTATTTGTGAGGATCTGAGATGTGAAATCAATGATCTAGACGCTAGTCTGTACAAGTGTACGTACTGTAGCTTTCAAATTAATTTTTGTGCATTTTTTAAGGTATATTTAAGGTTAGCTTTTTTTTAAAAAATTTTCTTTATTATTTACTGTAGACTACGTTAATTTTTTAATGTGTACTTGTGAAGGCATTTTTCAAACTTTTTCAGTACGAATAATAAAAGCTCTCGGCTAGTATCTAATTCAACAGGTAGTGTACGATTACTATTTTACGATATGAATATTAGTTTTTTTATTTTATTTAGGCTGTATGTTGATTTTTTTTCTTTGGATTCTTGAAGTTTATGAAAAAAAATTCTATTAAAAAAACAATCCAAATATACGTACAGTATTATAATATATAGTTAATCGAAACAATTTGAAATTTTAAAGTCAAATTTTTACGTTTAAATTTTTTTTTTTTTGGGGGGGGGGTGGTGGTGAGTAATTGTCCGATATCCGGTTAGTAATGGCTGTTATCCGGATATCAAAATTAGTATTTTTGCCATTCCCTAAATCAAATAAATATTATTATGTGCCGCATCATGACAAAGTGCTATAGTAAACTATGCCCTGTGTTTTATTTGTGAAATAAATATGATCAAGAGGTGACCCATAAATATATGATATTATATCCAGCTATTGAAATATTCTCAAGAAGTCCTTCTACTACTATGGACTACAGGACTATCTATATACGTTATACAAATATGAACAATAAAATAATAAAAATATGTCCCCCCCCCTTCTCCCCAATTAGCCTTGTTATTAAAATGATTCCAAACGAACAGACATCAAGAAGAACTATTTTTAAAAAAAGGAAAAGTGAAAAAGAAATTACAGGCTGAGAATAAAACTAAAGGCTGCTGAATATTTTTTTTTTTTTAAAAAGAGAAATAGAAAGGAAAGTATTAAGGAAATATTTTAATCCACAAAATACTAAACTTAACTAAGAATACACAAGAAACTGGACAAAAGAAAAGAAAGAAGAAATTATTTTAATTAACATTATATTCAATTTAATTACATCAGTCCAATTAATAAGATTAAAGTTGTTTAATCTACTTTAGACATTAAGATAGCTGCCAAAACCTGATACAATTTAGCTCAACTAGTCAAGAAGAATACTGGCAAGTTAATAGTCCGATTACCAATGATGGCCATCAGTGTGACCACTGGTCAGCCCACTTGTGTAAATCACCACCCAGTTTATAATCTCCGACTCGTAATTCATAGTCGGTCAACATGCTTTTGCATGTAGCTAATCTAACAAGTTAAACAGTTACCAAATTATTTGTAGGATCAGTGCTTTCAAGGCCTGTTTTCACCATCTCAACAAGTCTCAGTAACCACTGATTTGATCAAATAGTTTAAACTAAATAAATTTTTACTAAATATAACTAAGTTACTTGCCACAGCTGATGAAGAATCCCCTTGCCCAGTTAACTTCAAATAAGTCCAGATGACTACGAAGACTTTAGACGGTGCAGTTGATAGGTGTTATTTTAATAAAATTAGATAAGCAGAGTAAACTGGTAATTCAAGATCAAGAGCCAAGATATCCTCACTTTGAAGCCTGATGTCCTAGCAGGTAGCTGAATTCATCAGGTTGGTCCATTCCAAATTATTTCCTCTCACATAGCACTATTGTCACTTTTATTTCGATACACTTAAGTTACTCAGAGCACTAACTTTGACTAATAGCCAGTATATAACTTTCAGAGTCCATTATATACTGTACGTTGGCTTGTCTCTGACCCAGTGCCCATATTAATAATCCATATTTTGACTAATAGTGTTGGTAACAGTCATATTATTGTAGAACTACCTTAAAATGCTGGCCAAGTCTGCATGCACACTTATCTTTTGTTTAGGTGAAAATGGGTATATGGCAGACTCAGCTAATCATTCATTGGAAACCTGAGATTTTTCATCAGAATGTGAGATATGGTGCACTTATGATCAGACATGAATTCCGTTCAATATTAGATTTAGAAACAAGTGCACTTAACATCAAAATTTTAAATTTTAGGAACATAAAAAAAAAAAAAAAAACTGATGTGATTTGCAACCACCGTTTTTGTGACATCATTGTTTTAGTGGCACAAGTGTTTTATTGACATCCCTGTTATAGCAACATCACTCTTATAATGACATCACTGTTTTAGTCACACTACCGTTTGATAGTGTGATACAACTATTTTAGTAACAAAAAAATGAGATGGCCAAGTAAATGCACTCTTCAATGCAAAGTCAGACTTACCAAAGGCTTTACTGTAACAGTTTATGAGCCCAATATTTGGACGATTCTTTACCTTAATGTTAGCTTATGATTTTAGACTATGAAAGTATAAAATCTCTGGCATCAGAATCCAAAGGCTGCCTGGATGCACTTTCCTATATTATATAAAAAATCCTTTAAATGAAAAAAAAAAAAAACGATTGTGAAATGTAAAGAAAGATTACTTATTTGACTGGTGTGAATTTCCTCAAACCTATTAAATGTGCTAAAGTTCTGGTGGTGATGATGCATGTGCTCAGTGACTGTGTACTTCCATATTTTTGAGCATGAAATAGGGGTGGTTCACTTATCTGGTTGGTGAGCATGAAATAGGGGTGGTTCACTTATTAGACTAATAAACCATAAAATAATGAGGTAGAATATGTTTATTACTATATTGATTTTCATTATTTTTTTTTTTTTCAATTAAGATCCATTTTTAATTCTATGTTTTTCTATTTTATTTAGGGGGGGGGGGGTTGGTGGAAAGTTGAAAAAAATAAACAAGCCAGTATTAAAAGCAACTTCATGAATGTTTTGTATATATATCGGTCTTTAATGCTCACAAATAATTTTTATTTGTAACTATTCCATATACAGTTAAATTATTAAACTCACCATAGCAAAATTGACTTTTTAAATCACTGTACCCTCCCCAGACAGGCTATTATAAATTAAACTTGGTCATTGTCTAAACAAAAAAGGACATAGGAATGTTTATATACGGTACTCCAATTGATGTTTAGATAATTCCCTGAGTACATATTTGTATTTGTAGAAAAGTAAAATTGTTCAGATGCTTATACTAAAGCTCTTTTCTGGTTCATTGTTTTTTTACTTTGTCTATAGGAAACAATACAAAATATGACAAATATTAAAAGTAATAAAAACAGTTTAATTGCTTTAAATTACATAATGATTTAACATAACTCATGAACCTAAAGTCATATCCACAAACCATTTGCAGCAATTTATCAACACAAAAGGTATTTACATGTGCCCTTTGTGTTGATGCTTCACATCAAGGTGTAACTCGATTTCATGCCATGTGATAGAAAGCATATCATTTGTCATGTACCTATGGTGTCTGTTATCTGAGTCTTAAGAACATTAAGGTTTGGTATAGGTGTGCAGTAAACCATGTTATTAACATCCCACCAAAAAAAAAATTAGCTGGGTTATATCAAATTCCACAGTTGTCGGTGATGATAAGTGATGACCTGCAGTAAACTTCAAATTCCTTAAACTTCTTCATCCGTGCATTAATTGTAGGTACACTTAGTGATTTTTTCCCAAATGCTGTTCGATATTTGTGTTGAACCAAGGGTGTATATAGAAAATATTTTCGGGGGGGGGGGGGGGCAAGCATATTCATCCATCAGATTAGTAGGATATAGTTTCCTAGTATGCCTATCCGGAGTTTTTAAAACAAAATCATTTTACCGCTCTAAATATGGTTGATCAGTGATCAACCATATTTAGAGCGTTAAAATGATTGCAATACCTTTAACTAATCATTTAGAATTGGTAAGGAATTATATATTAAGGCACCATTATGGAAAATGAAACTTCAGGATGTAGATGATATGTTGTTATTGGACATGGTAAAAGATTCAGTGAAAAACTTTTATGAGGATGATCCAATATATAATGAAAAGTGGGATATAATAAAATCTGAAATTGCTAGTTTTTCAGAATATAAGAAAGTTCAAAGAGGAAAAAAAGAATAAGCTTGATATTGTGCTAAAAAAAGAGGAAGGACAGATTGGAGAAATTAAAAAATATTTGCTTGATGATGACATGGGTTCAGAGACATTGTTAAAAAACGATGTGCATGATATGTTTTATGAGATAAAAAGAGAAGTAATAAGTTTAAAAATGATAAAAGAAAAGTATCTTATAAACACTGCAGATTTTTTTTTTTTGGGGTCAGGCCCCCCCCCCCCATATATACACCCTTGCCTTGAACAGTTAACAGAAATTTCCTTTCAGCCAGCCACTGCACATACTGTATTGTTCTTTTTCTGATGTGGATGCATTTTGCATTAAAAATGCTCTGTGGCGCCATCTATTGAACAACAATAAAAAAAAACTCTGACTGTTAAATAAATTTTGCAGCAAACAGTTTGTGGATACGATTTTTGGTTCATTAGTTATGCTAAATTGTTATCCTAAAGATAATTCTTGGACACCATGTAGGCTATATTACTGTTCACAGATAAAAATTTATTTATTTTTAAACATCGTTAACAGCCCTAATTCCTTTAGCTAATAAATATTACAGGTACATCTAAATTTACGCTTGTAAATAACATACTGTATGTCCTAAAAGGAATATTTTAAGTTTTACATTTCAAATTGTTAGTCTTCAAAGATTTTTTTTTTAAAAATTACTCTGCCAGATCTTTATTTTCCCCCAATCGTAATTAGATGAAGTTGTCAACATTGCATTTGTAACTTTCATTATTGATCCATCTCTATTTAACCCTTTAGCTGCGTACTGTGAATGAAGGTTTGTTCCCAATTTGTGTCACTGTTTAGACTATTTTGACATATTTAGTTTATTATATAAAAC
>PXIH01S0000500.1:9441-23868 GCA_003024985.2 Euperipatoides rowelli
TTCCAGACAACCAAAAAAAAAAAAAAGCTTATCAATTTAGGGGGCCCATTTAATTTTCCTGCAGGGGGGCCCAAAATCTGTAGATCCGGGCCTGAGTGTACTGGTCTCATTATATTAGAGACCAGTACACTACAGTTCTAAGACATTATTTTATCTTTTTTCAATTGCCTTCAGTAATACCACCACAATTAACTTTGATTTTATCACTCTCAGTGTAGGTATAAATAAGGTCCTATCAAAACCTTGGTTGATAAAATGTAATCAACTATAAAATATTATTTGGGTCAAGATGAGATTGAAAGGGTTGAAATATACAAAAACTTGGGAGTAATATATGACTCTGGTCTTACTTTCTCTACTCATGCTGATAATATAACAAAGAAGATAAATATGAAAATGTCAATGATTAAAAATAAAATACATCACAAAAGAATCTTTCAAAACAATTTACAATGTATACATTCAGCCTGTAATAGATTATGGATATACATCTATTTTCTTTTTGTATAACAAGGACTTAAAAAAGATTGAATCAAAATTTAGAAGATTTACAAAATTAATAAAAGGATTTAAAAACATTAAATACAAAGATAGGCTCTCTCTTCTTAAAGGAATAATTTCTCCTTTCTGAGATTCCTGAGAGGAGACTTAATAGCCTAGTTATGTTTAGAAAACACTAAAGAAGAGAGATTTACAGTACCCTTTCAAGAAGAAATCAATTCAGATCACATAAATTTAATTATTGAAATTATTTACAGAAGCACAACTGGAAGAGACCATACTGTTTTCCACATAAATTTGGGGATGTGGAACAAGTTGCCAAGTGTTATAGTGGAATCAACATCTATGAGCATGTTTAAAAAGGAATTGGATAAATATCTTGTGAATAATAGACTTTATAAAGATTTACCATTGAACATTTTTAAATGATTACTGTGAATAGTGATATTAAGGATGGATTGACATTAAATACAGTAATTATGAAAAGAAGTGGAAAAGAGAAATATTTTGAGCAAGCGAAGCAAATTATGGAATGACATAAGATTGTTGCAAGAAAAGGGAAAGCAGAGGAAGAATTGAAGGGGAAAGAGAAAAAGTGTTGACAAATTAGAATTTAACGACTATCAACCAAGGACAAAGAAAAAGAAAAAAAGGAAGAGGGAAAGAGAAAAAAAAAAGAAAAAAATATAGTTCCATGTAAAAAGTTGTTCGACTTATACATTATGCTTTAAATAAATAAATAATTTAGAGCAGAAAGTCTCTCATGATAATGCAAATCATGGATTTGTGAGATTTTCTTTGTAAGGGCACGGAAGCACTCGTCGATTCTTTATCTCCTAAATTGAAAAATAATAGTACTCAGAGCAGTAATCTAAAATTGGTCGAATATAAATATTAGGCCTATATAGTTTCTTGAAAAGGTAATAGGAAAGAAAATCAAAATTTCTAAAAATCTTTGAACCTTTCTGTCTCATCTTATTTATGATTATAAAGTATAAACCACTCTTCCATTTATCAGGCATATTTCATTTTAATGAGGCACTTATAAAACAAGCTATAACAAATGAAATAAAAACTCGCCAAAATCTTTAACTCTAAGCATCATGCGAGTTGAAGATGTAGAATTAAACTGATTTATTATACAAGATCCTTTTAATTCATTTGTAAGTCGACCAGAAATCTCTTCAAGAGACAGAAAATCAATACAACTCTGACCACCTCCATAACCATTTATCCAATAAGGTGTTGATTTATTAAAATGCACAAAAGGACTACCAAAAAAGTTCTATTGGGTTAATAAGACCCCTTTGCTTAATATTATACAGTTGCCTGTTGTGTTTGTATGGGGATGGGGTTTATAAAGATGGATGGAAAAAACAGTGTATCATGTATAATAGAGCTGTCGGGTTTACTAATATGGCAATTCAGAGGCAGTGGGTTCTGTAGGTACCGCCTACCAATAACCCTCCCCCGACAAACAGTTATGTGGTAAATTCCACCGGAGAGTTTTTATGAAATCGACCTCTGGGGACGGTACGCTTTTATCAGGGAAAATATATTAGGAAATATCAAGATATTTTTGCGCAAATTTAAATATTTCATTAAAATAAATCACCATGCCAAGGGCACTTCATTGTCTATACAATGTAATCGTTTGGCCATAAACCACATCGTAATACTCGTTTTTTCGATGAAAACAGCCATTTTACATAACCTAACGGAGGTAAATCTGCTCGTCACTTGAGAAAAAGGAGGGAGCAGTTAGTTTATCGCTCTGCACTAGCCAATAGGGGTAATTTTTTTTATTATTTTTAATCACTTTTTATTACAATAAAACTCATAGATTTTTGATGAAGGAAGGATGCATGACACCCACAAATCCTTCCTTCATCAAAAAACCTAGGGAATAAATAAAACAGCTTTCATGTACTTTTAATAACTGCTCCTTCCTTTTTTCCACGTGACATTTGAGCAAATTCCTTCCATATTAGGTTGTAAAATGGCTGTTTTCATCGCAAAACCGAGTATTAACGAAGTGGTTTTTGGGCCAAACGATTACACTGTACAGACAACGAAGTTCCCTTGGCACGGTAAGTGATTTATGTTAATGAAATCTTTAAATTTGCACAAAAAAATCTTGATATTTCCTAATATATTTTTGCTGGTAAAAACGTACCGTCCCACGACCTCTTTGTATTGGTCTTATTTTTGGTACTTTGAAATCAATGATAGTTATAGTGTTACAATCCCTACAAAAATGGCATACAACACTACATTTTGTTATCTAAATATCCTATGTTAAATGGATGGCCTACTTCTATCAATTGTATAAAGAAAATCACGTTTAGTGTATGGAAGGCCAGGCCTTCAGTAGTTAATTTTACCTGAATGGGTTTTTACATACACAATCTTTTTTAATTGAAAAATGTTAGACTTCCTATATGTGAAAGCTGCATGTTTTGTGGAATGGCAGAGGATGTAGAGCACATATTGTTCGTATGTAAGTATTACGAAAAATGAAGGACCTGGTTCTGATCTCGTGTAAAGGTAAGCGGCTTTGTTGCTGATTTGTTTATATGCTTTTTTTTTTTTTTAAAGGGGATTTACCCTTTACTTTATTACTTAACAAAAAAGCAAACACTAGAAACGGATACACAATGCCATTACTTCTAGTACAGGAATGAGCTTATAACACAGGAACATTACATTAAAACCTGAAAGTCCAGCTCACATAGGAACCATAAGTTGGCACAATACACATAGCCTCATTAGACATTAACATGAGCTTTATAGAAATCAGTCATTTTCAGATTCAGCCACTTCGCCTCATACACTGCAAATTTTAACATCTTAAGAGTTTAACGCATCTAAATCCTTTATCTGAGAAAGGAAGTAGGGCCACGGTCTCAGTCTAATGTTTGAGAAAAGCGTATGGTTTCTGACTTTCCATACCGGTATTGTAAAGCAGGCGAACACGAGTAACCATGCAACACTCTTACTACTAACTAAACACAGATATAATGAAGTCACATCCCCATTAGCTAAGTCATACTCAACATAAAGCCCAATTCTATTCCTGAAATCGGAAAAATAATTACACCGAAACAGCAAGTGGTCCATTTGATTTGTTTATATGTTTAAGTTTAAATCAAAAATTGTTTATTGTATTAATTCTTTTGTTTTATACTATATGGATAATAGATGTAATGTGGTGTTCAAAGGTAGTGTTTATGACCCTATTGTAAATTATAAAAAGAACAATGACTTCCAGTTAAAGCATAATGGGAGGTATCTAAATCTAATTGACTTTGGAAACAAATGGGATGTCAGTAGTGTAGAATTGTTATTGAACACTGTGAATTCATGAATTGTTTTGTTGTTATGGTTATTAAAGTTTATTAAGGTTTGTCCTTAATAGGCTACTATAAAAGAATAAAAACTTTAATTTGTTAAACTATTGCTCACATTTTATTTAAATTGTACAGTATATCTCATCAACTTAAGGAGTCTTCACCTTTTATTTATAAAAATAACTTTTATATTTACATTTTTCTATTTAATAATAATTCAATACAAGTCTTTACCTATGGGTGGTCCTCCAGACTCGGGTAGAAATAAAATTTATTTACTGTAGCCTATATGTTATTTCATTGTTTTTGTATAACAGACCTATAAGACCACCATGAGTGAAGGTTCAACTTTTGTGCTAAATAAATAAATGTAATAACCTACAGTACTTATATTTTGGATAAACAAAATGCATTAAATTTGAAATTTCTGTTGCAATCACCTTGTCGGATAATTCTGCTGGATTCCCACATTTCAATTCTCTCTCAATAATTTATACCTTACTCAATTTATATTTGTTTAGTACTTTTTCAATTGTTATCTTATTATTTACATTTTCATTGTTTATTTACTATTATAGTATGTTGTGTTTGGAAAGTTTGTAAAATAAGTCATTTATTTAAAGTCATTAAGGGTGAAAGAAGATATTAGATTATATATGTATTAATCATAGAAATAAAATTCACTAAAGCAAATAAAGAAATACAGTAACAAACCTCCAAATCTACCCAAATTAATCTTTCTTTATGAGAAGCCTCCATTTGAGAATTCGTTCTCAGTCTTTTATTTGCGAATTCACGGCTCATGTTAAATGGACAAAACAAAATAGATGTTCTTAAAACTGAACATAAATGAAATTTCATTAAGTAAAATAATAATTTTGATAAAAATTTTCTCAAGTTTTTTTTTTTTAACAAACTGGGACCTGAGACTGGAAAAGGTTGGTCTATCTGTGGTTTTGAGTTTTACAGCATGAGCCGTGCCCATGAGTTGAGTGCCGTCTTCGCCGAGAGGCGGGCGAGAGCTCCTCGTGTTTTTATCCTCTCGTGTTTGGCGTAATAGAGTCTAGTGGAAGCGTGGAATTATGAACTTTTTAAGTACATAGTGCCCGCTGATTGGTTAACAATATGGCGGACGTCAATTCTGTTAAAATCATCAAAATCGATTAAAACAGGATTATTTTATCCCTTCATAATCATAGGGTCGGACAAAGTGGTTTAATATCTAGTAGAAGTTAGAGTTCAGGATAAAGCTGCTAGACATCTTGATCATGTGACTAAAAGTTCATAATGCTTGATGCTTCACTTCCGCAAGTGTTTGACGAAATTGACGTGACGTCACGTTATTTTTTTTATCCTTCATTTTAGGCGTGGCATGATTTTAGGCACTGTACTTCAAACTATGCTTCAACAAATGCTTAAACCCACATACTATATTAAGAACATTGTGCTTTGTGGTGATTGAAACAAATTAAACCTATAGAGCTCACTGGGTACGAATAATGTTGAAGATGAGTGACGTCCATCAAACTGTGAGAAGAGGAATTAATTTGAATACTGTCGGTCGGAAAAAAAAAACTTAAAATGCATTTATTCTACTTTTATTAAATAAAAATTATTATTTAAACTTTCACTTTTAGCCATAATTTTTAAATTTTATTACGAACTACTGAAAATATAATATTTAGTTCGTAAATGCTGCTGAATAGTTTTTATATTTACTGCAGCACTACATTATATTCGTTAATCGTTTTGGAGTAATATTTCCAAAATATATATAGTATAGTACAGTATATATTAACGTTTTTACATCTGATGTTTTAGTAATTACTTTTTTTATTTAAATATGGGTGAAGAAAATGATCGTACTTTATGGGTTGGTAATTTAACTGACGACATAACTGAAGAATTGTTGTATGAATTATTTTTGCAGGTAGGTACTGTAGTATTCGGCCACGTTTTAAAAATCTAATTTCAAAACTGAAATTTTGCTATAATTTTACGCCTAACATTTATAGTAAGTTATTTATTAATATGTAAACAAATAATTTTAGGCTTTTGCAGAAAAATATAGTACTGTATGTGCTAAATTTTGAAATTGTTTAGCAATTCTAAATTGGACATGTTTTCGAAGGATATTTTTGTAGTCCAATAGACATACGAGTATGATGAGCCTATAAACTTCTATTACAAACAGAGGGTAAGGTACGCTTTTATCAGAATTCTCCCTTAAAGAAATATCAAGATATTATTTAACGAATTAATACATTAGACGCTCACTTTTAATTTGGGCTATGGAAGAAAACCTCGTTTTCTATAAATATTGATCGTTTTAAGAAAAACCTGGTCGGTTTCGCACTATTTTATGTCCGCGGATAGAGATATCTAGTTAATATGACGTGTAAAAACCAAGGGAACATATTCCCTAAGTCTTTAGGATGAAGGAAGGATCCTTCCTTCATCAAAAATATTTGAATTGTATTGCAATAAAAAATGATTTCTAAAAAGAAGTAAAAAAATAAATTTGATATAAAAATTAAAAAAAGTGGCTCCCCCCCCCCCCCGACCACATTAGTTTCCACTAGGCGTTATCTACAAGAGGTATCTACAAGAAATGGCGTTATAATGGCTTAAACTATTATTAACGAAGATGTTTTTTGTGAAACGATCAATATGTATAGAAAACGAGGTGTTCTTCCATAGCCAAAATTGAAGGTAATTGTCTAATGTATTAATTTGTTAAATAATATCTTGATATTTCTTTAAGAGAGAATTCTGATAAAAGCATACCGTCCCCCAAAAAGAAGCACACGACTTGAATCCGTGCTGTAAAGTTCCTGATCTAGATAATGCAGTTTAGGGTTGCATTTTATGGCATTTCTCTTTGGCATAGCCTACTATTACTGTACATAATTAGCCTACAATATTTTTGTAAAGAGGTACAGTAGGCTATGTGATGTTTATATATGTATTTACAGATTTACTTATGTTCGAGTAGACCACGTTTTCAGGTATTTTAATTAAACAGTTGGGACATAATCATGAATTTTAATTAGGGTTCAGGGTTGGGATGGAAGACAACCCAATGTTTTAGGATTTAGAATTATTGTACATGTACTGTACATGATTTTTTTCCCTGCTAGTAGGCTATGATGAAAGAAACTTGACGAACATCACTTTTACCGTGAAGAAAAGGGACTAATTTGTTAGATATGGTACATCCATTGTGTAATATCTAGTTGTTGCTAAAAATTGTTTGCCTTTGCTAAAATAATAGGAATCTACGATTTGTTACTCCCTATTCTTCATGGTTTTAGAAAAAATTTATTGACAATTACCAACCTCAAATCATTTACGTTTGAAATAATTAAAGGTTTTGAAAATTCCACTAACACAGAAGTGTTTCTAGACCTATCGTCGGCATTTGATACCTTGTCTCACCAAATCCTAATGATAAGTGAATATTTAACTGATAACTAAAAAATAAACTAATTAAGTAATCCTACAAAATCTGAATATGTCTGTTTTGGGGTAAAAAACTTAAAATAATAATTATCACATAGGAAACCAGATCATTAAAAAAGTCAGTCAGCGTAAGGATCTGGGAGTTTATGACCAAAAACTAAAAGTTAACATTCATGCGGATTATATGCAAAAAAAATGAAAGGAAGCTTTGGGTTCATTAAAGATCTACAGTCTACACGGTGCAGATAATCGGATGTGTTTTTATGTATCAAGAAATTGTATTAAATGAAAACTACAACAACTGTTTTGAAAAAAAAACAACAACATTGGAACCCACAATCAATCGATCGGGATCAAAGGACACAAAACAAGAGTTGCAGAACGTGGTATATTGAACCTTGGTATTGGTTGGTGTAATGGGTTACCTCAGAACATAATCGAAGTAAGAAACCTACTAGTGTTCCAAAAAAAGTTTGGCATTATAGCCTACCTATAAATCAATAGGAAATTTCTGAACATTACTGATGAATACTTAATAGTGTATTGATTAAATTGAAATGAGTTAAATGATCCCATGACTTCAATGGATAGCGATAGTTGATATTATGTAACAAGACAATGTCTTTAACAATTACCATATAGATAAATAAATGAATGCTAAACTGGATATCTTACCACAAAAAAAAAAGCCTAAATTAATTATTGTATAGGCTATAATTATTTTTCCTTTTGTGGGCGTGCAGCGACACCCTCATTCGATCAGATTACAGATTATTAGCCGACTTATTTAAAGAGGAAACAATAACTAATCATAAAATTGTTACTGTTTACAAAAGAACGTTGAGAATGCAGAAATCTAAAATGGAAGTATAGGATGGTGGAACAGACTTTCAGATGATTTGTTCTGCCCTGTTGGTTATTGCCCTTTTAATAGGCTCAGTGGCGGATCTATAGGGACGCTTATGAAGCTGAAGCTTCAGGGCCCCTTGCACCTTTGCGTAGATGTAGATTAATGCCAATTATGCTTACGTTTTTCAAATTGGTTAAATCTTCATGCGGTTTAGATTTTTTATGGGTCCGTTATTTTGAATCATGACAATGAAAGGACAGGAACGCCTAAAAGCTGGCGGAAGTGGACTTCTCGCATTTTACCGCGTTTTTAGTCTCTGCGCATCTGTTTCAGGCATAGGCCTATATGCCAAATAGTAGAAAATAGCTCAAAATTGATCAAAAAATGTCACCCCTTCTCTCTTCATCATCATAGGGTTGGGGCATAGTGGGTTTAATACGTAGTAGGAGTTAGGGTTCAGGGTAGTGGTAAGGTTAAGACTGTAAATTTAAAAAAAAAGGCTTTTTATTAATACGGTAAATGTGACATGTTTGCCAGCTTCTTGAAAGGACCGTTGCACGTCATAAAATTTATTTTGAATGAGATTTAACAATTTTTTTTTAAATAAAATATAATTTATTTGATGCATCTTTAATATCAAAAATAATTATATTTCATGATTAAAATTTCGATATAGCCTAATTAATTATTTTTAGAAAGACTCGTAAATATGTCACGTGATCTGATCTAGCTCGCTCACTAGGAGACTAGGAGTGCAGATCTGAGATTTTCAGTCGAGGTAAGTAGCCTACAAATGTTTATAAGGCCTAATAAAATAATATTTGTTTCCGGTAACAAGCTGTAAAAGTTAAGGGTAGGTAGGTAGGGGTTTTTTTTTTATGAATGTAAATAATTGATAAAAACAAATTGCTTGAAGGTCCTGAAGGATGGTAAGTAGTAGTAATAAGTTTTAAAAATAAAAGTATGGCTGGTCATAATAGTCGTTTATTTTGAAACTTATAATCTAACAATAAGCTAACATAATTTCAGGGATTGGGGGGGGAGGCTCTAAGACCAGTAGCTTCAGGCCCCTAAAAACCTAGATCCGCCACTGAATAGGCTAATTGTGAAATTAAAGAATTTCCGTTTGGTTTAAATTGGATTAAATTGTGTATATTGTTCTGATTATTTTTATGTTGTAATTATTTTTATTACTTTGTATATATCTAATTGATTATGTTTGTGTGCTTTGTATTTATTGGGATTATATGCTTATTAACAAGTCATTAAATTATGACTTGCTCCTTTATTATAAAATATCAAAACTCAACTGGGCCTCTTTATAACAATGCACTTCCATCAACTCCTCTTATACAGTAGGCTACATATCGTTATTTGAGGCCTACATAAGTTACTGGTATGTTCTTGTGAAATCATCTTTAAAAACTAGGCTACAGTAAATATCACATAACTAACTTAACTTTAGTGTTTATATAATAGACTTAAAGCTGTAAAGTTTTTACAATCAATTATGTGAATTGAAGTTTTTTTTTATAAAAATTGAGACCTAGGGCAGAGTGGTGCATTAATTTATTCCACTGAATCCTGTCTTTAAAACATATATAAAATGTCACCATTTTCTTTTAAGGGGAGTGAGTAGCCCTATGTTAGCCTATGGGATAAATTCATGTACCTTTTTCTGAGCAAATATTAGAGATAAAAACCTGAAATTTAGACATGTCGGTGTATACACAGTATATATACTGCCATTTTTTATTGATCAATACTAAAAATAAATATATTTTTTATTTTTTGCAAGAAACCACACACAGAATTTTATATTTAAATGAACAAGGTTCTTTACGAAAAAATATACTTGGCATTGTTTTATATCCACGATTTGACTTAAATTTTTTTTTTTTTTAACACTCATTGTACCCCAAGCCTTGTTCCTCTTGGCCCTGGTATGGGACACACTGGGATAGTTTAAGTTCTTTAACTTTACTCAGAAATTTAAATTTTGGTATGTCGACAAAAATCTAAAACTTTTTTGGGGCTTTAAGGCAAAAGCATGTTTTACACTATCATATTAGTTTGTCATCTCGACAAATACTGACAATCAACAATCTTAAATGAGAAAATTGTCCTACTGAACATATAATTTTTTTTTAAAAAAAAATAACTAAAAATTACACTTGCAATTGGAAGGCTTCTATTTCATTATTATTTGTTGTAGTCTATACTATTTTTTTTTTTTTTTCTACAGGCAGGACCATTAGAAAGAGTAACTCTTCCAAAAGACAAAAGTGGCAGTGGTAAAAAGCGAGGATTTGCATTTATTTGTTTTCACCATGATGTTTCAGTACCTTACGCCTACAATCTGATGAATGGAATGAATTTATGTGGTCGTCCTCTGAGGCTTCAATATCGACCAGGAAGTAGCCATGAAGGCTCTTCAAATTCATCTCGACAATCAACTCCCAAAACTCCAAATAATCACATGGACATTCCTAATTATCTGAATAATTTATCCGATATACCAAGCTTTCAACAACAACAAGCACAAATGTTGCTCTTACAGCAACAACAGTTGATGATGGTACAGCAGCATTTGGGTAGATGGGGGGCTAATATAAATTTTAATGGCAGAAATGACATGTTTTTGACAAGTCCAGATCAAAATCCCA
Organism: Euperipatoides rowelli; assembly: GCA_003024985.2. Taxonomy (NCBI): domain Eukaryota; kingdom Metazoa; phylum Onychophora; class Udeonychophora; order Euonychophora; family Peripatopsidae; genus Euperipatoides; species Euperipatoides rowelli. Next base: position 20,271 of record PXIH01S0000500.1, read on the forward strand.
ATATAACAGGCAGTAAGGGGAGTAATTTTGATCGAGGAGAAGGAACATCTCGAAAAAGCCACTCGGAGTTCAATACCCCCAAATTGGACAGAGACTTTAGTAGTCGCTCAAATTCTAAAAATTGGAGCAACCAGCGAAATCAAAGATCCAGCCATCAAGAAAGCAGCAGTTCTGATAATTCTGATTCACAAAATTACCGAGACAGGGAAAACAGACATGGAGACTATAACAGTCGTGATAACTTAAGGGACAGGCACGGAGACTATAATAGTCGTGATCGCAGGGATTCTATGCGCCCATCCAGTCGGCATTCAAACTACGGTTATGGAACACGCTAATTCTCAGTCTTCTTTTTTTTTAAGGTTAGCTAGGCGAGCAAAAATATTTGAATAGTCTCCAAAATTCACAAACCTAAATTTTCATTTAAAAATATTACACAAAATGAAATCAGGATAGAGCCCAGTGGATATATTTTTTTGTTTGTAAATTGATTTCTAGTGAGTTAATCCTGTCAATTTCATTTGTAATCATTTTGTATATAAGCATCTTGACAAAACACACACATGGACACTTCTTTCTTGTATTAATTGTCATTGATCCATTAGTTTCCATTTAGGACATAAATAATTTGTACTCTACACAATACCCTTTTTAAATATTTCTAAATAGTTATTATTTTTATAAGTGTACATACGGTATATAAATTTCAAATCGATGTATTTTATTAAAAAAAAAAATTGACAGTGGTTCTAAACGCACATTTCAATGTTGAAAATCTGCCCGTGCTTTTCTTTTCCACATCCTAGTGTTCTTAATGCACTTCAACTTGGGTTACTTTTTTTTTATATGTGACGTAAGACAAATGGTTTATAACTTTGTAGCTTCTGGAATATGGTACTAGATACTTTTTAAGTTTGTGAATCACTTGTAATAAAAATGTTTCATTTTGTTATCTTTTATTAAGAAACTATCTGCTTAAAATAATTTGTAATTTATATCGTCGATAGTATTTTTATTTTGCATAAAAGGTGTAAAACATGTTTGAATTTCCTGGTTCACATACAGTATAGACTTGAAAATGTCTGAGTAAATGCTTTTTATTTTCTTCTTTAAAATGCCATTCCACATCAAATAGAAAAAAATGGTTTATATTTAGAACCAAGGTTATATACTGTATATACTAGGCAGAAATTCTGTAGTGGAGATTACCCATCAAGCTCACATTGTTATCTATTTGTCATCAACACTGAGTAAATATTTGTACATTCCCAAACCACAAGTTCTGTTACTGCTTCTCAGCCTAACTTCATATTATATACTTCTTTTTGGTAAAACTGCAGAATTCCCCAACACTCGAAATTCTATAAAGCTCTATAGTTTATAGACCTCTTACTTTCTTATTAATAAATTACTAGTAATTTATTACTAAGAGCTCTATAAACTGTAAATAGAGCCTCATAGCAGTTGATTACGTCACCTATCGTACCTTCGATAACACGACCGAATGTATAAGTACATACTCATCGGCAAACAATTTGTTTAGAGTTTTTAGAATTAAGGTTATAATAATTACAGGATGCCATATTTTATTATTATTATTAAAAATAAAAATGCTTTTAGAAAAATATCTTAAAAGATGTTGAATTATTTTATTAGGATTAAGGTTATAATAATTACAGGATGCCATTTTTTATTATTATTATTAAAAATAAAAATGCTTTTAGAAAAATATCTTAAAAGATGTTGAATTATTTTATTAGGAAAAAAAAACGAGAATTGATAAAATCGTTTTTCCATCGATGGGGAATATTGCAGTTATGTCCTTTGTCAAAAAATCAAATGCTTTATGAATCCGCGGCTGTTTAACCTGGCTAGCATAATATGAATCTGGGGGATGTAGAATCTCCGCTTCAGAAATTTTACAAATCCAAAGTGTATTTAGGCTACTATTCACTGTTAAATGAGTTAAGTATTTTTAATCAGGAGACACTATTTTGTCTAATTGGAATATAACATTTTTATTTTCATCATAATTTTAGACATACAGGAAAATATAAGTGCATTAGATTTTTTATGTCGTATCTTTAAATATAAAAATCATTTCTGCTAATAATAAAAAAATTATTATTGTGATTTTTCTTTTTTTTTAATTTAAAATTTATTCACTTTTCTTTCTTTATAACTATTCAAACTTTAGCCCAAACTTTATTATTGTATCTATTTTTGGCATTCAAAGTATTCATGGATTGACTTGAATTAAAAATTAAATAAATGTTGGTAAATACACTGGGTATCAAATTTAACATTTCCCATTCCTCACAAATGGTGTATGGCTTAGATGCTTTTTTTTTATTTTATATTTATAGAGTCCTAACCTTATCCTTACCATTCAACTTTATCCTAAATTGATTTTAATGAAAGTTGAAGGCTTGTATAAGTGTAGGCTATCACCACATTTTGTTTTTGAGCATTTAAAGGATTTCATGTATTAACCAGGTAAGTGTGCCCTCTATCCATCTTAGATTCTAATGTCACATTTTCTTAGTATCGGTGTGTGACTTTTTACAAGGTGTGGTTACTTAGGCTGCTCTGCTGTAGCCTAGGGCACAAGATTTTAAGGGGGCTTGGCACAGCCAAATAGGTTATAATTTAAAACTTTGCAGAAGAAATTTTGATGTAATTTTAATAAAGGTGTTATTCTACAATATATGTTAAAATAGGGGAAACAAGTATTAAATAAGTTCTCAAACTTATTGCACCCGGGGCCCCCTAGCACCCCTTAATTGTTAAAATGGCCCAAGCGCGATCACCCGAAAAAAATTTCCCAAGGGGGGGGGGGGGGAATTAAAAAATACATTAATAATTAATCTATATATTTTTAATTTTCATCTCCCTCAAGCGTCTCTTAAAAAAAAATAAGCTACCACTGTAAATAGTCTAATTAAGCGCCATCTAGTTTTTTTTTAATTCAATAATAATTAATGAATTTAAAAGAAAACTAGAGGGCGCTTTATTAAATTTGACTAATAATTTGTCCTATTTAATTTACAGTAGGCCTAGTAGCTTATTTTTTTTAAAGAGAAGCTTGAGCTTTTTTTTTTTATAATTTTAGATGGAATTTACCATCCAAATGATTTAAAAAAAATGGCAATACCTTAATATAGCATGCATAAGATTTAAAATTATTTCAGGTGGTCAGTGAATCTGCTAATCAAGAACTAAAATGTTAAATAATGGACAGCTAATTATCACCTCGGGGCAAAAAAAACCTTTAATTGCAATAATTTTAAAATTATTTTTATATTTAAGGGGACGTTCTGTCGAAGACTGATTTTTTTTTATTAAAAGGTATCCAGGAAAGATATTTTGTGGGATGATAGGACCCTACGAGAAACTAAAAAAAAAAGTCCCAGAATGCAAGTTGGGCCGCCATCTTGGATTTGTCTTTCTTGCTGAAAATTACATCTAAATATTGTATGATTTTTTTTTAAATCTCATTTAACTACTTTCCGGAGTAGACTATTTGTAATTTTAATATTTAAAAAAAAAAATTGTAAAATTTTGATGTAAAGTTGACGTTTCGAAAATTGTAAAATTC
>PXIH01S0000504.1:0-12015 GCA_003024985.2 Euperipatoides rowelli
GGTAGAAAATATACGGAGGAAAATAAATAGGTACAATAGCAACATGACATCATAATGTAGGAATCGAATGTTATAAAATATTATTAGTTTCTAATAAATTATTTATAATGAGAAATCTTTAAATTTTTGCTATTCAGATTGAAGATTTTTTTTGCTCCATAATANTGGATAAACCATCTTTTTTTCATATTATTTTGTTAGGACTTTTTATTAATCTATAAAAGCAATAGTTACGGCATCCCACTGCGGCATCCATCTGTCATTTCATGGCTACTGTAATGATATGCTTAGAATTAATAAACTGAAATTTAGGCCTGGTTTTATAAAATGTTATTTTGTTGGCCTAAATGTTCCAAATTAATGACATTTATTATTTTTGTTTTATGACAGACGAGGTTGACTTCGCTGATTGGGCAACCGGAGTGAGTGAAGTAGAAAATTCTGCTAACGAAATGGAAGTGATTATAAACATAGTAAGTAAAATATCGTGTGGAATGGAATATAATCTGATAGCCCAGGTGAAATAAATTTGAACTAGGGTACCTAGCCAAGTTTATTGTGAAAAAAATTGATTTCACAGCTTGTAGCAAGAGTTTATTTCAAAACATGCAAAGTAGTGAAAAGTAATAGGCTAATAAGATTGCATCACTAGGCAATGGATATTGAAACGATCGTATATTGACAGTACAATAATTATTTATTTATTTATTTATTTCCTAAATAGCTGGACCTTCACTGAAGTTAAAGGTTGCATTTTTGAAAATTGAGCCTGGTCTATTTGAAACTGAAAGGAGTGTGGTTAAGCTATCTTAAATTTGGGTTGACTTTATACTTAGGTTAATAATGTAGCTGACAGATTTGAGTCCAAATTCAGCTGGTAGCCTAGTCTGAGAGCAGATGAAACACCTTTCTTGCAGGCACTTATTGAAAGTCTTGTTTCCTAGCTCTAACACTCTTTCTCAATTCCTTGCTTGCAAATAAACCATTCCGAATATCATCAATTGCCCTGGAAGCCAACTGTAATTAATAGTAGGCCTATATAGTCCCATAAGTCAAATAGCCTACATATTCTAAATCCCAATATTATTTCAAATAGATGTTCTAAATACTGTATGTCATTAATTGTAAGTAGTTATAATAAATCCATTTATACTTTACATACTGCAGTCGAAGAACTATTTATAATGAATGTTTTACAAAACTGGTAACTAAAGAAAATATAATTTAATTACTGTAACTTGCAATATGATTTTAAAAACTGAATAGGCCTACACCTACTCCAAGTTAAACATAAAGATATTGTCTACAGATTAGTTTTGGTTTCTTTATTTTATTCTATTGTAAACTGAGATGGGAGCATTTTTTTTTTTTGTTTAAACATTCTATACAACTTATCAGATAAAATACTGATATTGTAGCCTATATCTTATCAGACACAGTGTTAACCATTCTGAAGAGGAGATTAGAAGACTAATCAGAAAAAGTTGAATAGCCTAAAACTTGGAGAGATTAAAAAAAAAAACATTTTGCCGAAAAGAAATAAAGAATAATATCGGTTGAATATTTTGCAAGAACTAATTAAGGCTAATACATAAAGTCCTGGAATGATAAAAGGCCTCAGAGGCTACTGTTGGCTAAATTTCCATGTAATTTATAAAAGACCTAGTATAGAAATCATTCTTTCAAACATATAATAAATTTCAATTAATTAAAAAGATATTTAAGTTTGTTTCTACAATGACTTTATTGGCTAATATTTTGAGATTACCAAGTAGCCTAATACTTTTTTAAAAGGATCATTAGTTAAATACATATAAAATAGTTTTCTGGGTGCTAAAATAATAAAAAAAATAACCTAGATTAATGTAGTGGGATGTAATATCTCGAGATAGGAATTTGCTTTAGAGTTTAGACTATTGCATAAAGTTTAATGGAATTTTATAATGTACTGTAAAGTGCAATCAAAGGGTGTCCAACCAAATAAGTGCGACACTCGTATTTCTCATCCATAGTTAGGTAATGTGTACCATCTTTAAACAAAATGAACCATCACAACACAAAGAAATCCAAGCTGTGCCCTGCAACTGCACACCCTAGTTTTCACCTCATCTAATGTTCACAAAATTATATCCATGTAACCCAAATAAGTGTGCCGTTTTATTTATTTATTTAAAATAAACTTGTCTCAAAGAAACAAGGATAAGACCATGTCTTATTACATAACACATAATACTGATAAAGTTAATTACAAAATATAAAACTTAGCAAAACAATAAACAATACATCAAAACCAAATACAAAATATACATATTTGACAAATCTACTTATATGTGATTTTTATAAAGAAATAGAGGACTTATATTCTCTCTAATAAACTCAAACAACTTTGCTTTAAATTGTTTTATATTTAAAGTATCAAAAATTGTCTTTTAAAGAATTCTGATTCTAGCTAAACAAGTGCACCTGGGCAGTTTTGCAGTACATTGTTGTAAATCTAAGGGTTACCATCATGGTGCCAAATAAGGGTACCCCCCCATCCCCCCCCCCCCCATCCAAAAAAAAAAAAAGTGTGCATGATAAAGGCTTATTAACAATTCTGGTGCCATAATGTGTAGTAGCTTCTACTTGACTGCTAGTTTTAGTAATTAATAAAAAGAAAAACATTTGATTTTTTTAAAAAAAAAAAACCTGTAAATGGAGTGCCAGATTTATTTTGACACGAACCCTTAGTACTAGTTTAGTCCTAGCCAAAATTATATTTCTCCCATTTAGTTTTTCACCTGTGTGTGTGTGTCACATTTCTCATTGCAAATAATCTGTTTTCTTTTTGCATTAGGGTGCTCCAACACTTCACATTCTTGAATACGTAACAATCATTTATATGACATTTTTACTAGGCCTATTTTATTGTGGTTACCATTAAAATATTTATTAAAAATTCTAATAAAATTCCTTTCATTCTTTAAGGATATTTTTTATATAATATGTTATAGATCAATATATAATCCAGTATTTTGTTTCTTCCCGTCATTAATAGCCTAAGTGGTTGGTATATCACCTCACCTCCTCGATTACGTTACAAAAATTTCACCTGGGTTATGGGCTAAACTAGTTAATCATTTTAAAATAATGAGTCATTTTCAAAAAGAATTTAAAGAAAGTTTGTACTGATGGCTTGTCAGATATATTTGATCTCTGCTCTTATAAAGTGATAAATCTTTTAAGAGCCCCTTGAAATGACTGATTTCTAAATCTATTATCTTACTAATCTGCAGCTGATGCAATTTGATTAAATCAATTTAATCATATCAGTTAAAATACCTTAATTTTTTTAAAAAAAAAGTTTAACCTTTTTTACTGCTTTAATAGTTTTGGGTTTATAAATTAAAATTATGTGACTTTTTGCAAGAAATTATTTAAATTTAATTTAAAATTTTATACAAAATTGAAAAATAGGAATTATATTTTTTCAAGAATCAAAAAAATTTTTTAAATAATTATATTCTTTTTTAAATTAATACAAGTACTGATGCCCTATCCAGTGAAATATATTTATATTTGACTAATTTTCCTTGATACTAGATATTATCCCGCGTAAAATATGCCAATATTCACTCATAAACTTAGTGAACCCACCTGATTTACTTTATAAATTTGGTGTTTCTATATTGTTCATTTAAAATGCTTTTTTCTCATTTTTACACAATTGCTTGAAGCTTTTACATAAGCTTAAATATTAAGCTCAATATTTTTAATAATCCTTTTGTGTTGCAAATACGTCTGTTTTTTAAAAACCACTGGCAATAAATTAAGTTTTTATATATAATAGTTTCAAATATTAAATTTAAGAAGAGGTGCAAATTAAAAAAAAATATTGCATAGAATTTGATTCAATTAGTTTACCATTTGAAACTTTTTTTTTTGCATAAGTAGGTCTAAGTGGCCTACTCAACTGTGCCATGCCTGGTTTTGGGGTGTGGGTTATTAGTTAAGTGCGACTCTTTTTTTTAAAAAAAAATAAAACAAGATTGAAACCCCCGAGCTTTTAGATGCGTCTGAAAATAAAGTATTTAAGGCTAAATGAAGTAACATATACCTCCCATCACCAATAAGTTAGTAAGCATATTAAATAAAAACTTTAGCGACTCTTATATTTAAATTTCATATTCTCTTTTCATTTGTTCAAAAAATTTAAAACTGATGGCTAATTCTTTATCAAAAATAACATAAATTATCTTTATTAAAGCAAACTTGTTCTTTTATCACTTTACCATTAATTTGATAATTTGCCATGTTAAATTTACATATAGCCTACTGTTGACGAAATCACTGATCCAGCTATCTAAATGAAATATGCAGAGATAAAATCAGAAATAATCTGATAAGATAGCCTACAGATTAATTGTTATATTATTATTATTTTTATATGTAGGCCTAAACAGGTTTATTAGAAATTAGCTTTGGTAGAATTGAGTTAAAACAAAATTTTCACCACCACAATTTTATAATAAACTTGTTTTTTTTTTTTATCTTTCAAATTTCTAAATTTCATTAACTTTTTATTATTTTATACAGATTAATTTTCTTAAGGAAATTAAATCTATGTAGGCTATACCGTAAATAAAAATGGAAATGTAGTCTTTGGTGGCATAGCACATCAATATTTTTTTTTTTTTAAATATGAAAATTTTCAATCACATGAGCCTACAATTCAAAATTTATTTTAATTTTTTACCAAAGAATATTATTCTATACTTTTGATAGCCTAATTATTTATTTAGCTCCAACTTATTTGAAATAAGGAAATGATTATTTTTTCTTCAAAATCTGATATAAGGTAGAAGTTTAAAAGTAACCACAGTGAAGTGATTCTACCGATTAGACACACATTTTATTTTTTAATAACATTTTCATTTTAAAAATGTTTTGTCTTTTGACTACAATTGCAATACTCTAGAATTTGAGTTTTATATATTTTCTTAAAGCATAACCACTGATCTTTATATATACCGGAGTTGGCTGAGGTTGAAACCATCCTTGATAAAATGTAACCCAATAAGGCTGGTGGACTACAAGTGCACTTTAAAATTACAATCACTACAACCCAAAACCCTCACAGTAACTCATTAACTAACCAGCATTTACTCGCCATATTTACAGTATGTTAGCCTACTCTAATGATCATACCTGGCAGACATGTTTTGATAATTTGCAATAATGAATTCCACAAAATATGATGGAAGAAAATGATTAATAAGAATAATAAATGGCATCGTCTATCATCACACAAAAGATACTCAAGAGTCATATTTTATCATAAATGCGGACATATAAATTCTTTACTTTTCTGAAACAGTAGTCTACTCCCTCTAATAGAATTATACAATATTAACAACAGTTTATACAAGTAACTAAGATAACATTCTACATAAAATAATCAAATCACCATTTACAATAAGCAAAGTATTACTAACTACAAGTGATGTACCGTACTGTACATTGCATTTCTTCTACACGGTAATCTATGATTATTATAAATTTAAATGACCTTTCATAAAGAAAATGCCATATTCAAAAGTTAAGAATATGAATTTATGAAAAATACACTATGAACTTGTTGCTCACTAAGAATATTAAGAAAAATAAAGGTTAGTACAGGCTATACTGAGTATGATTTACTACAAAAGATACACCTTAAGTAGTCATGTGACAATGAGAAAATAATTCAAACTTAGTGGGAATACAAATATAATATTAGCAGACCACAATAGATTTAAAAATATAATATTGTAACAATTGCAAAATTTTCAGTTCATTGTGTTATTGCTGAATAATGTACCGTGTGTTAAAAGATTAACTTATAATTTTTTCTCCTATTTTTCAGTTGATAATTATCTAGAAAATAAACAGAAACACACTGAAGTTGAAACAGTTCACTCACAACTTCATCTAGGTGCGCTTAGAAACATTTAAAATTTAAATAGTCTAATTTAAAATTGGCTGTGTTATTAAAAAAAAGAGTTAAACTATTTCAAAAATTCATAGCTATTCTCTAACTCTAACTATTCTTACTGGATATAATCTTGATTATAGCTGTTATAGGAGAAAAGAAAAAAAATATTTAACACTGGAGCAATCTGATTTAGCCTTTGTATTTACAATTGGAAGTTTAACGTTTTTGTCATTTAAACTGTAATATAAACAGATCCTTTAAATTGATTTATTTAATGAATGATTAAATGGCAATAAATCTACATTAGTTTTGAGTTTGGATGGGAGAGTTTTAATGTGGGATTTGTTAGCCTGTGGATCCACAGTAGGCTATAGGGGTTCAGATGAAATAATAATTTATTGGAGTTTTAAACTAATAAACATTTGAAATAGAAGTTATCATTATGTTTTTAGATTCTTTCTCACATTGCGGATATTTATATTTTCCGACTTACAATATTTCTTATATTTAACTTTGTTAGAAAGTTAGTGTCTATATATATACAGTACATTACAGAACGGAATTACATAATTTGCCCTAATTTCATGGAATTTAAAGGGGGGGGGGGTTATTATAAAACAATCTGAGATGCATTTCTATTGTTAATTTTTTATTATTAATTTTATCAGATAGGTATTATATAATACTGTAATTTTTTTCCTTCTAAATTATCAAGATGAGATTAAAAAAAAAAGCTGAAAGTCTGATTAAGTGTAATGTTAATTATATAGGATTGGCTGTTGCAAGTTGCCTGATATCAGGGCATTGATAAGAACTAGTTATCTCCTGATATTATGAGAGATTCATGAATTAAATATGCTGGAAATTTGCGACTCTAGTCACTTCTCTCTACACAACCCTTGTCATTATCTCAATAAGACAACTTGGAAATAATTTGCAAGATTTTATATTATGTCTGAAGTTTCTGTATTGCTAATGGTAAATCACTTTTATTTTGATAAAATCCTTAAAATATTTTTATTGATTAAAAATAATATTGGCATTGGATAGACTTCATTAAATATATTTTAATGCAGTTTAAAAATAAAATAATTTGATAGTTAATTTTAAAAAGCCTAAATATCAATAAAACATTTATTAATAAATAAAAATATACTGTACCTGTACTGAAAATTTATTTATTGAAAAATCTATATTCTACTTAAAAGCTAAAATAAATAAATATGGTGTCATTTATTGCATCTGATTCAGATAAATTCGATGCAATGCTTAAAATACCTTTAATAAAATGTAAGTGCTTTTTTTTTTTTTTACTAGACCGCATTATTTTGACGTGATTAAAATAATGACTTGATATATATTTTAAAGTCTAATAGACTAATTATTTCTTTCTTTCTCTTATATAGTCTCCCATGGTCAAGACTTTTCTGGCAGGATCTCTCAGTGGAACATGCTCTACAATCCTGTTCCAGCCCTTAGATTTGGTAAAGACGAGGCTACAAACTCCCTTTTTAAGGTAGGTTGAGCATTATGTAATGCAATTTATCATGTTTTTTAATATAATTTCCTTTAGATAATTAGAAATTTCATAAATGGGGAATCAATCTCAAAATGGATTATTCATAAGAGTTGAAAAATATATATTTATTAATTTTTTATAAAATAAAATAATCTAAATTACTTTACTTTGTGTGTATAGAACTTGAAGAATTAAAAAAAAAAAATACAAGAGGCATGTTTTACAGTATGCTTACTAAGTAAGCATACTGTAAGCTGTAAGATAGGGAGATCTGGGGGCAAACACTCCACAGTGTTGAGGGAGGGGATGAACATAAAGCCACAAAACATTTTAGTTTTGAAATAAATTAAATCCATCTATATTACAAACTGTGAAATACCATGTCTGAATCCCTATGATGCTATCTCTGGAGGAAGATTTTTTTTTAAGAAGTGCTAGAAAGCTGATATTTGGTATGGTGATAGTAAATGGCGCCTCTGGTGAGAAAAGTATGCAACACTAACATAGAAGTCAATGGAAGATTTTTTTTTAAGAATGTTGATATAGCGTATAGAAAGGTGTTCAGATTAACATGATATTGTCTAAAAAAAATAATTAACAGCTTTATTTGACCGCTGATCAGAATTAAGTTCCAGTTGCAAAAATTAAAGAGGTTGTCCTTATATTGTATTATTGTAAGTTGTCAATATTTTTAGCTTACAAAATAAGACATTTATTTTTCATATAGGCCTAAACCTTATTAATTGGTCTAGATTTTAAATTTTTTTTAAAAAAAATGAATGTATATATTTAATATTTTAAATTTTGTGTAATGTGGTGTCAAGTTGTTTAATAAACTCAATTGTTTTCTCAGCAAAAATAAACTAGAAAATACAATAGATAAAATTAAAATCTCGAATTTAAGCTATTTTTTTATTTCAGTGAAAATAGAGAATGATGGAACGATTTGCCTGATTTCATTGTTATCTAGCACTTCTGATAGATTTAAAACATTAACTTACTAACTTGCTTGAGAATTAGGCCTAATTTATAGAATTGATATAGATCTCTTTTTTTTTAATCTTATACAAAAAGCCTTAAAATTATATTCAGTTAGATATCTTTTCTTTTTTATCAGACCATTATTGCTTTAAATGCATTTAAATTCTACAAGTCAACTTGGCTAACTGTATGTTAAAATAAATAAATAAACTACTAGTAAGGCGGGAAAACTTAAAAGAAATTGAATGCATTCCAAATAGGATCACAACTGATAAATGAGCCAAATGATTTTAAAGAGAAAAAACAAATAGTTATTCATTGTTGACTTAATCAATCTGGTTTCTACCATGTACTGTATGATATAGTGATCAATAGTAAATAAGAAAGATGCAGCTGTTATTCAAAACTTTCTGTAAATTCAAGAAAAAGAAATGATTCATGAATGGTGTTTTTTGTTGTTGTTTTGTATCAAGAAGAATATGAACTTGTTGAATCTAGTAGCCAATGTAGCTGTAATTTATTGCATAATTAATAAGAATTGTATATACTGTAGCGTATTATACCATATTTTTAATATTGATTTGGTTTTAATCAGTAAAGCTAGTATACAATATTTAGAAATGTGTATACGCTATTATCGCCCTATACCCTCAACGTTATAGCTGCAATAAGTACTCAGGAATAACAAAGGGATGGCTCACCAAAAACTTAAAATAATTTATATGCATTTTATTAAACTTATATTAATTGTATTATATATTACGGTATAATAATAATTACAAGGGGGAAAAATGAGATGCTGGTTAAAAAAAAAAAATATTTAAAAAATAATGTAATTTGGCTATATAGAAATAGAATTCTTAGAGCTAAAACATATGATTCATATTTTTTTAATACTACATTTATAAAAGGGATACTAGTTGACCACTTAACATAGAAATAAACTGATTTAGGAAAGCAACTTTATGAATTGGATTACTCAACAGTAAATCCCATCTTGCACTAAATACAATCAGTAAAATATTAATATTTATAGTTGCTTATTTATCATTTTTAAATTTCATATTAATAGATTATTAGAGCCATTAATACAATTATTTATCTCTTGGAAATTATGCTTGGGTCATTTGGTTCTGGCACCAATATTTATGTACCATTTAAAGATTGTTGGAGTAAATTTTGTCACCATAGCACAAATTAAACATTCTTCAATATACTGTATAAAGAAATAGAATCATAAATAAATAATTTTTGTTTAGTTAAAACTTATATTTTTCTAATATCTGTAGTAACTTAAATAATTTAATTGCCTCTTTACCAGAATGCTGATGAAAGCAAAATAAATTGTACTTTGGCTAGACCATTTTCATTACAGTGTTTATTTAAATGGACAAAATTGCCAAAACTGAAAAGCAGCCATGAAAGTTGCTTTGCACTTAAATCGTATAAATGATTTGAATGGTCAAAGTTTTCTCCACTTCTTAGCCAGCTGTATCAAGATCCGCCAATTTTTTTTTCTCCTAAAATGAGAAGTGTGAATGACATTGAGCTGACCGCTTCATGTCTGTATCTCGTGTTCTTATTTACTAAAGCATGCAAGTGATGTATAAATGAAAAAAAAAAAGAAGATGGTCTATTTGGTTCGAAGTCTCTGCATCAATGGATTGATATAAATAACTGTCAACGATAGCATCTACTTGTGTATTTAGGAACAGTGGATTGAAGTTACTGAGCTACACTTGCATCACAAAAGAAGGTATTTCATAGGGCAGGAATAAAAATGAATTTTTATCACCACATAAATACTAACTACATAATCTGCTAAATCATTGTATAAGTTTTGGAGCAAAAAGAAAATAAAGTTATTACATGAATAGGAAACCATTTTTGGTACTTTTCTTATGTGACAGCAGAGAGAGCAACATAACATAGCTGCAGTATACTTCTATTCAATTAATAATCTTTTGATTATAATATAATATTTTATAATTGATTGAAGGTCAAATGTTAGGATCACTATTTAAGTTCTTGTAAAAAGAATCGCAAGACATTCTAATCATATACTGCATTTGTTTAATTCACTTTTTTATATAAAAATTGTATCTTTGTTTCTAGGAGTTCTCATTACAGCATGTTCTCAGTGGTTAGTCATGTGATCAGGACAGAAAATGTGTCTGGGCTATGGAGAGGCATGACCCCAGTAAGTATAAATTTAATGTGTTTAATGAAACAATATTATTCTTGATTAATGTCCAGCTGTCCAAATCCTTGTGCGCTTTAATTGTGCTATGATAATCTGTACAGTTAATTATAGGTTGTTGAAAATTACCTTTATAACGATTTAACCTTCGAGCGAGTGCGCACAAATTTTTAACATAAGCGGTCGCGTGTCGTAATTATTATGATTCCTAGAATCCGATGTATAAACATGTGTAATAATGAAATATGTATAATAATGAAATTATTATACATATTTATGTTCTATTTTTTATCAGGAATTTTAATATATAAAGGAAAAAAATTCCAACCAACAGATTTTTTTCCTAAATGTCGGCTATATAAAAAAAAAGGACAGTTTGTCTTACATTTTCCATTACTGTTTCTCTGTCATTGGAGATATAATTTTTTGGTTTTGATTTTTGAAATTTGCATTAAATTCTGATTTTAAAAATATATAAGTTTATTCCTAAATGTTTTGTAATATTTGTATTATGCTACCTGAAAGTCAATATCGTCTTTTTACATATAATTTTGAAAAATATCTATAAAATGGGCTATGTGCATGGTAAAAACTTACCAATATTGTTGTGGGGAGTTAATTTAGGAATAGAAGTTAGCGATAAACCCACAAGACCATACACATAGACACATTTTATAAAAAAATGAATTTGTTGTAAAATTTACCGACAGCGCATTTGCTTGTAGGTTAACATAACTCATGAACCAAAAGTCATATCCACAAACCTTTTGCTGCAATTTATTTATCAACTATAGGCGTGTTCGTCAATATCCAATTTTTTTAATTATTTAAATAATTTGATACTTTTCCATTCATCAATTAGCTCATGAAATGAACTATACCGTTCGTCATTAGAAAATCTCGTTCATTTCATGCGTTTCAATTTAAACTTTCTGACCCTGCTTGAGAGGTGAGTTACTTCGTGAGATTTGAGTTTCAAAATGGCAGACAAAAAAAGTTATCGTTGCTTTAACTATGAATTTATTAAAAGAATTGAAATCGTTATGTAAAAACTCAGTGATTACAATATTTAGATGACAGTGTAGAAATATTTTTTCTTTTTAATCATCTGCAACCCTAATCAAGGATTTTACATTAATTTTTTTTAAGGGGAAATACCTTGGTTTTAAATAGTCCCGTAAGTAAACATGGCACAAGTCCTTACCTGAATGGATTAATGCAGTGATTTGAAAATGCCAGTCTTTGTGAAATAGTCTTCAATACCAACATTTTTTTTTGGTTCATTTTACTAATCAGTTAGAATTTTATCTTCACTTGCATTGAAATAATTGGTGCATAAAATCAGGCTAACTATTTTATTAT
>PXIH01S0000504.1:24525-39600 GCA_003024985.2 Euperipatoides rowelli
TCATTATATTCTTCATTCTAAAAATCTATTTTATACCTGAATGATCATGTAATTGTTCCAAAATTTCAATTCCAGATGATTGGCCGTGTAAGACCTACTGTATATACCGGTACTGTATATTATGCTGTATAACAGTATAATAGAGATCAGAAAATTCATCATAATTCAGTTATTTCTTGATCGATTGTGACAAATAGTAGCTTGTTTTGTAACTAAATAATTGCTTTAAAACATGAAATAATTTTAGAACGAGTTTAACTCGTATATTTTAGTACAGAATTTTTTAAGTGTGAAAACGAGCTCAGCTCGTTTTAAGTCTAGGATGGGAAAACTAATAACACAAGCTGAGCTTGTTTTAAATCTATAATGGGAAAACTAATAACACGAGCTCAGCTCGTGTTAAGACCGGAAAGTGTTAACAAATAAAAACAAAATATATAACATCAAATTGATTTGTATGTTCTGAAGTGCAATTTCATTAGAATAAAATCAATGTTTAAATCATCGATTACTTTCCATAATCCTGGGTACAGTAATAATAATCACATTATAATAAGCAGAAGTTAGTAAAGTCATTTGGAGGTAAAGCACTTTACTCATTTTTTTTTTTTGTAGATGTGTAGTAGTTATAGTTACAACCTGACAGTCACTAACTTGTTTGTTTAAAATATATGTCGTGTATATTATAGTTGGATTAATGAGGATGAACAAACTGGTTAAGTTAATTCCAAAAAAAAGCTTAACTCATAAATGGGCTAATTAATTAATTTTTTTTTAGAAAAGTGATATTGCTAAGTTTTTGCGTGTCATTTTTTATTTATGTAATTTTTTAATAGTAGAGGTCTTTGTCTATTTTATCCCTTTTGTCCAGCAATTCTGTTAGTTAGCTGGCTAGCTAGCCAGTTAGTTGGCTAGCTAATAAGTTTGTTAGTTGGCTAGCCAGCCAACTAAATAGCTAGACAGCCAGCCAACTAACTAGCTAGCCAGCCAACTAAATAGCTAGATAGCCAACTAACTAACTAGCTAGCCAACTAACAAACTTAATAGCTATCCAACTAATTACCCAATTAACTAACTAGCTAGTTATTTGGCTGACTGGCTAGATAGCTAGTTAGTAGGCTAGATAGCTAGTTGGCTGGCTAGCTAATTAGTTAGCTGACTAACTAGCTAGCTAGCTGGTTAGTTGGCTGGTTAACTAGTTAGTTGTCTGGTTAACTAGTTGTTTGGCTAGCTAGTTAGTTAATTGGATGGCTAGCTAACTAGCCAGCCAACTAAGAAACTAGCTAGCCAGCCAGCCAACTAACTATCTAGTTAGTCGGCCAACTAACTAGCCAGTTAGTTAGTTGGCTAGCTAGCTACTAGCTAGCCAGTCAGCTAACAAACTAAGTAGATAGCTTACCAGCCAACTAGATAGCCATCTACAAACTAACTAGCTAGTCGGCCAACTAGCTAACTGGTATAGCTAGCTAGTCGGACAACTAGATAATACAGGTAGCTAGCTAGCCGGCCAACTAGCTCTTTAGCTGGCCAGCTATGATAGCATAGATAGATATTTTCCTAGCTAGCCATCCACTAAGCTAACTAACTAGCTATCCAACCAACTAATTGGCTAGCCAACTAGCTACCTGGCTATTTAGTAACCAACCAACTGGTTGTTGGCTAGCTGGCCAACCAGCTATTTTGCCATCCAGCTATCTATTAAACATAGTTAGCTTGCCAACAAGCTCACCAAATAGATAATGTAGCTAGATCACTAGCCGCTTTAGTTAGCTAGCTAGCCAACTAAATAGTTAGCCGGTATAGTTATCTATCCAACCAGCTAGCTAGCTGGTATAGTTAGATGGACATAGATGTTATACCATTTCAGGTAATAGCTGGCCAGCCGGTCAGCTTGTAGCTCGCTAATAGAAAAGCCAGCTGTCTCACTTGCAACCCACAATGAAATAACCATGTTACCAGCTACTAGCTAGACAGCTAGTAAGATTAATTTTCAATTCATGATCAAATAAACTTTTCTATATTTTTTTTTTCAAAAGTATTAATTGGTGAGTGATAGATGTGTTCAAACTAGCAACCTAGTAAAAAAATGTTTCTACTTGTGTTTAGTTTTTTAAAAAATGCATAGTAATTGTGAATAGTAGCTAGAAAAATTTATTTGAAAATTGTAGTTCTAGTAGAAATCAGTACAAAGTAAAATTTAGATTAAATGTTTCATTCATTTATTTAATAAAAGATTTGTAATGCAATCCTTTTTTTTTCTTTTTAAGCTCATGAAGAGTCTTGGCCTGTAAAAACTATCTTCTCATGGAAGGGGTATCCACAATGTTGATGAAAATGAGCTTCAAGAGCTCTCAACTAACTCGTAACAGTTTCTATTGAACTATTGAGACGAGGTGAGATTTTCTGAAGTACACTACTACTAATTCTTAACAGCAAAGAAATACAGTATCAAGATCTAGTCCTATGTCTGAACGCAGTATTTAGTAGTTCACATTACTAGGAGGAGTCATATATGAACAAGGGTTTTATGCTGTACCATGTGACCTTGTTGACCACTTACATATAGAAATAAAATGATGGCAGAAGTTCTCAATTAAAGGGGAGTTATTGCTCACAATTTTTTTTTATCTTATTTGTAAAATTAATTGATTATAATAAATATTCATGTTTTTTTAATTAGCTTTTTTAAGCTGATTGCTAAATTGATAATTGGTTTTATTGACTTTGATCAGCTATAAAATATCTATGATGTCATCAGGGGAATCACATGATAATCTAAATAGAATTATATGCCTCAAGTAAATTATGTTGTTAAAAAAATCTAGATATAAATGTTGCAGATGTTAATAAGCTTAGTTGATAAACTTGATTGTTTAAACTTGTTCTTTTCTCAACCTGATATCATGAAGTTAATTTTGTTATAGAACAAAAATCAACAGGTTATCCAAGGATTATCTTTACAATAATTTAACATAACTCATGAACCAAAAGTCGTATCCACAAACCATTTGCCTATATTTATTAATTCAAAAAGTTTTGTTGTTATTCAATAGATGGCACCACAGAGCATTTTTAATGTACATTAAATGGTGTCTATACAAGAAAAAGCACAAAAATCTTCAGTAACTGGCCAATGCAAACGAACAACGTATGGGAAAGAACTGCCAAGTGTACTTAGGATCCATGCATGAATGAATAATTTAAAGAGATTGGAAGTTTATTGCTGGCTAAAGGTCAAGGTCATCTTCAATATCATCCTACACTGTGGATCATTTTGACGTATCTAACGGAAGTCGATAAGGAATGCTGCACACCAGCTACAGTTACCAAAGTCGCTGGACACCAAGCTATTCACCAAAGGATATGCTGCCCAACATATGGGATAAAATTGACTTTGGTCTTGATATGCTGCTTGTAACAAAAGGGGCACATGTAGAGATTTACTAATAACATAAAATTTTGATAAATTAATTGTAGCAAACGATTTGTGGATATGACTTAGGGTTCATGAGTTATGTTAAATCGTTATCTTAAGGTAATTCTCAGATAGCATGTATAATCCAAATGAAGACTTTAGATAGCTGACTTATAATAACTAAATTAAAAATAACATGAATATTTTATTCAGTAAGTTTAAGAATATATTTTTTTTAAATGTTTCCCCCATTACAGAGGA
Source organism: Euperipatoides rowelli (assembly GCA_003024985.2). Lineage (NCBI taxonomy): Eukaryota > Metazoa > Onychophora > Udeonychophora > Euonychophora > Peripatopsidae > Euperipatoides > Euperipatoides rowelli. The sequence goes on from PXIH01S0000504.1 coordinate 28,202, forward strand.
AAATGAACCAAAATTATTTACAATACATAGTCTTTCCTTCTTCCTCGTACAAACTGCAACTACTTTGTGAGTTTCTGGGACCAGTCCAAGTTTTTACCTATAACAGACTAGAGCAAATAATACCCTAGACCTGAATCTCTCCAGAAAGAAATGATTCAGTGTTTTGGGCTGAACCTGAGAGTTGCGCACCTGCACCTTTCAGTATACAGTATGTCTTGTTCCCCATGACCACAGCTCCCAGACAATTTATTTTTTGTTACATTAATTTCCTCCTTTAAAGCATATTTATAGTTCTTGATAGCATAAGAGTTGCAACATTTGGTAACTCTAGCAAAATCACTATTTTAGATCAGTTAAAAATTGACTCATACTAGCCACTTGAAATAATATAATATTTCATCAATTTTTTTAAACTATAGACCATCATTGAACTATAAATTGAACTGAACTGCCTAAATAATAATAATAAAAAATAAAATAAAAAATACCCAGAAGAGATCTGAGAAACAATACATTCATATTTGTTCACTGTTGTACATTTCTCTGAACTTTTTTTTAATGGAATGATTGCGTTTCTTTTTTTTTTATGATTGCTTTTTTTTTTATGCAAACATTATACGTTAAGTTATTCTGATTTTTCAGTTTATTTCAAAAATCTACTTTTTATTCATTTAGCAATTTACTTTGTCTAAATTGAATATTGTGTAGTTTTTTTTTTATAAATATGAATTGTATTTTTTAGTTTTTAACTTTTGTAATCTCAATTTTTTTCATATAATTATTTATTGTTTTCTAAGTTTTGTAATGCATTATTTTTAATTTTTTATAGTTTATTGTGGTATACAAACCATTTAGATTTGAACTTTTATGTTATAGTCAGAACAAGTCGTTATATTGATTCTTCTGGGCTTCCCAAAGGAGAAAAAAAAAAAAATGACCCAGAAATATTTTTACTCTTCAAATAATGAATGCCAGAACAAAAAAAAAAAATCTGAAATGCAGCTATGTTGCAGGATGTTAAAAAAATGAGAATTTTTTTTTACTTATATTTGTAAAGTGTTATTTAAAAAAAAAAGTTTAATTTTATAAAAATATATGTATTTATTACTTTATGAATTTAATGGCTATTTAAATTAATGTTGAAATAAAAATTATTTGAAAATAAAATTAACTGTAATTTCTTTTAATATTCTGTGATGATATTGCTCAAAGGATATTTCTGAGTCTGAAAAGAAATGACATAATTTTGTATTTGTTTTATTACGTACGTGGGATCTGGAGAAGCACCATATTGGTGAAGATCCCTAGAATAAAAATAAAAAAATTAATGGTGGCGAAATACAGTTCTTCTAAAATATTTAAAATAAAGAAGAAAAAAAAAACAGACAAGGAAACAAGCAAGTTTTTTTTAAAGTACGTACGAATAAGTTTGAAACAACATATAATTCAGATGAGAAAATTAATTTATACAATAAATCCAAAAGGGAAGTGTCAAAACTTCTATTTTTAAAATTGTATGTTCAATCACTTTTCAGAAAACCATTCGATAGAAATATACAAAAAAAAAATCTTAAGTACCATATTATGATATACACAGTAGCCTATACTGTGTATATTATGGTAAAGTAAGTACACCCATCGCAAAATGTAGGCATTTAGTGAAAAAATATATACCTATATGGTTAGTAAATGTATTTAATATCTAGATTTACAGTATCTATAGTATACAAACTACACATAATAAATTGCATTTGTTAAATTGGAATTGCATTATTGGAAAAAATAAAATTACTGTTTCATAGCATACAAAAGAATTGTCATGTTGATAATTTCAAATTGATTGATTTTTTTATATACTGTGGTAAACTGGATGTTTCAGTGTTGTAACAATAATTTCAATCCTTGTGTTAAAATTGCTATACTGAATTCTATCTAAACCCTCATATGTAGGATGTTGATTCTAAATCAATATCTCTCTCTCTCTCTCCCTACCTTTCTTCCCCTCCTCTCTCTCCCCCTCCCTATCTTGGAAAGTATATCTATATAAAGGAATTCAGGTTGGCAGGCTATGTAACTTTGATTTTACATGCATAAGGATAACAAAAGTGATATTAATGTTGCTGGGGATCATCTACTTATGCCAAGTCAATATTTCCTGGATGGTCGAAGAAATTCTGCTTGGTTCTTCCCCATTCTAGACAGTTATTTATACTGTATTATGTAGAAGCAAGCCTGTTTTTTTTTTGTTTTTTTTGCTTTGCAGTTCTTATAACTTCTGCTGGCTTGCTACAATTGCTCATTGGTCCAGAGGATTGTAGGATGCTGGGCTCTGGCAAATCAAGTTTCTTCATGAAGGTGTGTGGGAGAATGACCCTTTACTCAGCTAACCAGAATAGGATAGGAGTCTTATGTTAGTGGTTGTGTCTATTATGATGTGGGGCAGGCTGAATCCAAAGTAACTTCCTGGCTGGTTCTGCTAGTAATGTTTTGTGAATATTTTTATCCTTAGTGTTTTTTTGGATGCATATTAGAATGTCCACATTATATAAAGTTCTTTTCCAGGCTGAATGATGTCAATTAGCCCTGGTAAATGTATATCTATGTTTATATTATCTAGCACTGCCAACATTTAGATTTAGTGTAGCTCTGCATAACACATTATTATTCATGTTTAGTTTACTAAGTAGTAAACTAAACATTCTCATATAATGTATTTGATGAATAAAGAATAGAGGGATGTTGCAGACAACTTAATAGTTATAAAGATTTAGCTGAACTGTATAGCTAGCAATAGGAAATGAGTTTGTCTGCAACATGACTTTTTGGTTTCAGGAAGATAAAAAAATTAATTTATTGATTAGGCTTATTAATGATAGGAATCACCTCATACATATCGAGTGTCCTGCATTCAGTGTGATACACATTCAGGCAAAATTTCACGACCTCACACAGTTGTAAAAAAAAAAACACGCTATTTTTATTTTAAAAAGATTTGCTATTTTATTTAATCATATTTTTTAAATTAAGAATAAATTACTGTGATGCTGGAGAACAGAAAATTTTCTCTATGATTAGGAAAAACAAAACCCTTTTCAGAAGTTCTTTAAAAGGTGTTGGAACATTAGCATCATGTATTACAATTAAATTGGCGAATGCAGAACCATGCTATAAATTTGAACCAGCCAAAGAATTCATTTAAAAAAGCCACAATGGCATAGAAACATCAACAGTGTTTATGTTGTTATAGCACTATAAATCTAAGCTGTATTTTTTTTTTTAAAATAAATTTTGTATCTTTGTTTAGTAACGAATTAAAAATAGTACTATCGTTATTATGTCACATAAATTGATATTGTACACAAAAAAAAAAACTTTTGTAAGAGCAAGTCTGCAAAAATATTGCCATAGAGTAGTTTTTAAGAAGGCTTTGCCTCATTAAATCCTCTCAGGAGAGGATTTAATAATACCGGTCCACCCTTGGACTGGGGGGGGGGGTTAGGGTAGGATAAAAGTTGCGAGTGTAAAAAAATAAAAAAAGCCTTTATTGTCTAATTTCAAATTTAATATTAATCTACCGTAGTTGGAATTAGGGTTCTAATTTCAGGTTTAGTTTAAACTAGGCTACAGTACACTAGGTACATTAAAGAAGACTTTAATGTATCTCATCTAAATTGGCAATATCTAGCTGAAGGACACACATATAGAATTATTTCTAATTAATTTATAATAGACAATGGCTTGGTTCAATTAATAAATTTTCCAACCAGATTTAGAGGACAATCCACTTTTAAATTAGACCATGCATTCATTAATTTTAATGATATAATTCAAGAAATATTTTTTTCAGATCTGTTAGGTTGAAGTGACCATGTAGTTGTAGAAATCAAATTCTTTCTTGAAAAAAGCAACAGTTCATATGTCGCTACTCAAAATTATATCCCAATAAAAAATACTGAAATAATTAGAACAGAATTGTCTGGGATTGATTTTGAGTAAGAGTTATATAAAAACATCTTCGTTGGAAGTATGTTACAGAAATTTTAAATTTAAAAAATCTTAAATACCTGACCCCTGAATGGTATTCTAGTATACAGATAAATTAAAAAAAGAAAGAAAAAAAAAGTATTTTCTTATACTGTATATAAAAACGATCCATCTTTGGATCAATTTAATGAATATAAACAAGCAGGAAATAAAATAACCTCATCAGTACATTCATCTAAGATAAATTATGCAAATTCCCTATCTAGAATGATTAAATCAGATATTAAGGTTTTGTATAAAAGTTTTTCCAAGAATAAATCTTCAGGTGGAGATAAGATTAAATGTTTGAAACATAGCAAAAATATAATGAAACCAATATAAATAGAAGCAATTGGACAATGCTTTTCAAGACACACCGGTCAGATTTATAGATTGATGAATTATAAAGAATTGTTAATAGAGATTATATGAAAAATAATACATCTATAATTATAACAATTACCAATTAGAAGAAATATTAATTCAACTAAAAAGTTAAAATACTTGATGTCCAGAAGGTCTCTCATTTAGCATTAATTTATTAGACTTCACATTGATTTCTTCTGGCCATTTTTGTTGAGAATTTTAAATTTGTCTTTCTCTAATTGTATTGTTTCAAATGAGTGAAAAGAGTCAATAGTTATCCAAAAATATAAGAAGGCAAATAGATCTTTAATAAATAGTTATCGATCTATTTCTCTTACAAGTTCAATTTGCAAAATAGCAGAAAAATGTATGTTACGATTTTATCAAGACTAAAAAAACAATATAGATAGCCTTAATTTGATATCTAAATTTCAATTTGGCTCTAGAGAAGGGATGGGTTGTTTCAAAAATTTAATATATACTTTAGATATTATTACAGAGACAGCAGAAAGGAACAATCCTATAGTAGGAGTTTATATTGACTTGGCGAAGGCCTTTGATTATATTCATCCCTTATGATTGTGTAATAAAATGGTTGATATGAATATACAGTAGATGCCGACATAATTGCTTGAATTTTTGAATATCTTAATGGCAGCAATGTTAGATTGGCTATTGAAAATCAATAGTCCAAAAAATTGTTACATGAAATTAGGATTACCTTAGGGAACGATATTGGCCGCAATATTATTCAATATTTTTATCTCGTGTTTACCAAAATTAATTAAATCGCATATAATTTTATACGCTGCTGACATTAAATTATTAAGAGGAATAAAAACGGATTTAGATATCGAAATAATACAACATCTTAATATAATTGGCAACTCGCTAAAAACAAATGGACTAATTACTCTAAAACTCAAATGGTGATTTATGGGAGAAACATTGAGATAAATCTTAACTTATATAAAAATAATATTGAATGAACCTAAATTGTCAGAGACCTTGGATTAATCTTGGATCACAATTTAAAATTCTCTAACCACAAACAGATTTTATTAAAAAAGATATCATAAAAATTGTATTGTGTCTTCTGGGTTTTTCCTCTGTTAATGAAGTCTTTATTTTCATCAATTTATAAAATTTACATTCAAAGCAATTTAGATTACTATCACTTTGTATATTTCTACAGAAATAAAACAGATTTTTATAGTCTCAATAGAGTTTTCAGAAAATATTCCAAGAAAATAAATAAATTCAGATATTTAAAATATGAAGATAGACTACAAAAATTAAGATTATAATCTAACTGTACAACAGAATTTACAGTAATTGAAAAAAAAATATTTGAAATTGAACAAGATTCCGTCACCAGAGGACATGACTATAAAGTAAAAAAAAAAAAAATTTGTAGGACTGCGAAACGATCATATTTTTTTAGCAATAGATTTGTGAATGAATGGAATAACCTCCCTTCATATATAATAAATTCTCTTTCATTTAGTCTGTATAAAGAAAATTTAGATACTTTCTTTCTAATTAACCTAGAAAATTTATTTATAACATCTAATATTAGTATGAAATGTTTACAATATTTATAGAGAATTATTTTTAAAATATTTTAAAAAAAATTTAATCAAATATATATTTACAAATATAATAATCTTAAAATACATATATTTATCATGTATCAACAAAAATACACATTGATGTTTACTCATTTTTTTGTGTATTTATATTGTTTTACTTATTGTATTACAAATTATTACTAGCACTGACTTGATTAAATAAATATATTTAAGCATATAGTATTGGATAAAAATAGAGAAAATTATTCCAGTTTGGCAAAAAATTATGACCATAACTTAAGAAGACATAATTTACATTTAGCAAGACAAATAAAAAAAATCATCCCATGGGACGTCTACATACTTCTATAGGAGAATCCATATGGGAATGAATTACCAACTGAGATTGTAAACTCAAAATCATTAAATGAGTTCAAAAACAAATATAAATTTATGAAACAAAAAACTTAGGCAGCTCATTAAAATTACTTAACCTACACAATACATTATTATCCATACCAAAATTTTTTTTTATTACATTTGTTTTCAAACTACCTGCCCTAGCTTGAAACAGTAACTCATTCCCCTATCATTACCATACAATAAACCCTCCCTAATATTCACCTTATTTTTATAAATATTCAACATACTCTTCTTCTCCATACCCCTCCTCCATTTATCATTTTCCCTTTCCCTAATTTATCTACCCCTTTACTCCAACTCTTATAATCGAAATCCCTAATCACCTCTTTTACCTCTCTTCCCCATAAACCTAAATATAAACTAATTCTTCTCTCATCTACCCCTTTCGCTAACTGTATTACTCTTTTAAATCATTTACTCTTCCTCACCCTTAACATACTATCTCTAAAAACCTACTTACACACTCTCCCATCATCCATCAATTGTAACCTACCAAATCTTTCAACTTCACTTTAGCCTCTCTTCTCTCAAAATCACTCTATCCCATATCCCCGTGCATATCGTCTAAAGCCGTAAAACAATGCCCTCCAAATGCAATCCTACCCATTTCATTCTGAACCTTTTCTAACTCCTTTCTCAACGTCACACTATATACTAATGCATCATTCCCAAACATTAATCCTGGCACCACTACCATTTTCCAAACTGTTCTTACAATCTCATATCTATTGAAATTCATACACACCACTCTCCTTACTACCCTCTTATTTCTTTTTATCTTACTCAACAACATCAATTCCCAATCTACCAAATAATTTTTATCTCCCCTCACCAACACCCCAAATATTCATACCTTCCTCCACCTCCTCCAAAACATCCGCCCCCAACTTACACAATATCTTTTCATTAAAATTAACCCTCATCACTTTACTCTTTTCCTTGCTAAATTCTCCTCATATAGCCTACGGTACCCTTTTTAAAATAATATATCTCCCAGCCATGCCCATTTCCTTTAAAATTAACCATAACTTATGTCTATTTAAATTATCATATGCCTTTCTAATATCCAAAAAAAACTAAAATCATACCCTTATTTTCATTATAACTCATTTCTATCAACTGTGATAATACACAATCCCCTATATTTCTATCCCTTCTAAAACCATGTAATTCACCCATTTTTAGGGTGACCAGACATTGCTGTGCTCAAAGTAGGACATTTGATTGCTCAAAGTAGGACATTATTCAGAGGCGGCACTAAGGGTTTTGGGCCCCCCCTGCAAAATATTAAATGTGGGCACTGCACCCACAGAGGCCCCCCTGCTCGTCAGGGTTTGCGGGGGCCTTATAGACGCCACTGTACTGTATGTATATATATAATTTTTTTACCATAATGACGAAAATATATGTGCAGTTGTCAAAAACGCAGTAGGGTACTAGAATGCACATAAAATCTGCAAGTGTTAACATCTCCTGTATATTTCAGCTAATTATGGAGTAGCGACGTTGGGTTGCCATAAGTGTGTTAGAGTGAAAATATATGTGCAGATGTCAAAAACGCAGTAGGGTACTAGAATGCACATAAAATATGTGAGTGTTAACGTCTCCTATAATATTTCAGCTAATTATGGAGTAGCAACGTTTGGGTTGCCGTAAGTTGTGATAGTCAAAATTAATTTTCATTTATTGTATTTGTAGGCTAGTTTAATTTTTAAGCTTCATTCATTTTTTTTTTTAAAAATATACCTTTCTATCAGGCTCAGCAAATTTCATTTTTATTAAAAAAAAACTGTAAAGTAGGACATTAGTGTTTTTTGACCTGGGGAGGGAGGACGGAGGACAAATGATGAAATTGTAGGACATGTCCTCCCAAAGTAGGACGGGTGGTCACCCTACCCATTTTTCCCTCTAACCACTCCACAATCCATTCCTTTACAATATTCATAAAGTTTATATACAGTACCACACTAGTAACTGCTAACGGCCTAGAACTATCTAAATCCCTAATATCTTTACCCTTACCCTTAAAAATCATTCTAACTCTAGTCTCTTTCCACTATTCACTATATCACCAAAAATTTTCCTCAAACACCTCCTTCCTTTATCCCCTAAACATCTTAACATTTCCACCGCAATCCCATCCATACACCTCGCCTTCCCATCCCTCATTCCCTTTAACCCTCTATCAAACTCCTCCTCCCCAATTACAACTAAAACAAAATTACACCTTATTACTAATTCTCCTTGATCCTCTTCCTCCACTTCTCTTTCACTATCCCCCTCCTCCCCCTGTATAACTTTAACATACCGTACCCATTTAACAACTCCTGTTTTTCTTCACTACTTAACCTGCCTTTCCTCCCTTACTTTTCTTAACATTATTCCAAAACTTTCTACATACCTCCCTACCCACTCCCTAATTTCCAATAATAATTTCTTATCCATTTTCCTCTTAAACTCCCCTACCTTAATCTTAACTTCATTTTTACACTTTTGACAATTCTCCCATCTCTTCTTTATATCCTTACCATTTCCTAATTTAAGAATCTTCTTATAAACCCTATTTGCCTTCTTTCTTACCTAATCAATTTTCCTATACCCTCATCCCTCTTTATCCCCCTTTATCCTACCCTTATTTCCTTTACCCCAATTCCACTTTTCCCTCAAAGCAACTTCCACTCCCTTATTCAAACAATCCATAAAACTTTTATAACATCTCCCCATTCAACTAACTTCTCCATAATATTCCCCAATAACTCTAAACCCCCTTCCTCTTTATATTACATCCCTTATATTCCTCCACCCTCTCTACCCTATTTGCCCCTCTCTCAGATCCTCCTAGTTTAATTACTACCATATGATCCAAAACACAACCCTTTTCCTCCTCATTCCAAATTCTCATTTCCTTATTATACTTCCCCCACTCCACCCCCCCCCCCCCCCCTTAATACTAATTAACCTTTTTTCTTCTGGGGTCCCCACCTTGAACCCCGGGAGCCACATGTGGCTCGCGCTACCTCCTGATGTGGCTCGTTGTATCAACGATATTTTACAACAGTTCATAAAAAATATGATACTGAATATCCTTCTGTCAGCAATTTAAGAAAATCTAAAGTGAAAGAATTGAACACCGCATTAGTTGCCCAACAATCTATGTTTACCAGGTCCGTGAATAAAACAAAAACAGCTACGATTGCATCATTTAAGATTGCACATATACTTGCAATGCACAAAAAAACTTATATTTAAAATTGAAATATATGTATGTTAACAGTGCAAAATATATGTTGCTCGCATAAAAATTTCAAATTCTAAATTGGCTCGATTCATTTTAAAGGTTGGGCCATTCCCTTCTACACCAAGTATATTCCCCTATACAATTATCATTCAAATTATCTATATTCAAATCCGCTTCATAACAAAACCCTTTTAATAATTTCCCATTATCATTATCCACTCCTTCAAGTTCTTAAATATGCCCATTAAAATCTCCCATAATAATAATCTTAAAACCACAACTCCTATACTTCTTCACCCCCTCTACTAATTCCTTAAAAATATCCCTGTGCCATTCCAAATTACTCTTCCCATTAACTGCCATATAAATTACTCTTAATGCTATTTTTAAATCCCCTAATTCCATCAAACCCCACATAAATTCCTTACCCTTTACCACCTCTACCACACTATCTTCTAAATCCTCACCCATAAAGCCATCCCTCCCCCTTTCTTATCCCCGTCTATTCTATCATTCCCATACCTGACCCTGCTTACAAAAAAAGAACCTCCTCCCCCTCAAATGTGTTTCTACTACCCCCAGAAACAATATCGTTCCCACACGCCTCCATCAAATCTTCCCATTTTTCTACCTTCTTTCCCCTTGCATATTAATAAATCCTATTTTCACTTCCCCATCCCTAATTTTTTTCCTTTTAAATATTCTTATCCTTTTTCTTTCCCCTCTTTCACATCACATATCTCCTTTATTATCCAGACCTTCCATACTTTCACTTAAACCCTTCAATCCCCCCCCCCCCCCAAAAAAAATCTATCTCCTCTACTATTTAATCTTACCCCATCCCTTCTAAAAAAATTCCTTACCCATATTCTTTCCTATATCATTAAAACTTGCCCCCTTTCTCTCTCTGAGAAAATTTTTCTACCCTCTCATTCCAAACTTTAATTATCAATATATCCCCCCCTCCCTTCATCATCTCAATAATGCTATCACACACACCCTCTCCAGTATCCATACACCTCTTTGCCACTTCTATTAACTCTTTCATCTTATTTACACTCTCAACCATGTTCCCTCTATTATTTTTTTTGCTTCACTCACGATTATCACATCATCGCCCCCATCCTTTTTCTTCATTCATCCTTCAAATCCCCCAAATTTGCCCCCTCAAAAGAAATCCTAACCCTATTTTTCCTATCTCCCATACCTCAGATATCACCCGCTCCCCTTATTCCCAATTAATAATTCTCCAAGCATACCTCTCCACCCCCACCTTCGACTCAGCCATTCTCCCCCATATTTCTTAATTAATTTACATATCTTGATCATTCTATTTACCTCAAAATCCTCCAATTTGATACTCCCTGTTTCATACAAACTAATAACTTCCTCCTTATCTCTCTCCCAATCAGCCCCATCATTATATTTTTTACTTTCATCTATCCCTACTTCAAAATCATTTTCTCCCCAACTTCCCCAAGTATAATCTTTTCTTTTAATTCCCCATTATCCTCTTCCCCCTCTACTCCACTATTATGATAATCCTATTTATATTCATAACTAGCGCCACACATAAATTCAAGTGGAAAATGGAAACCATGGTGGAAACATGCGCAGTTGTTATAAATGGGACTTATTACAGTCCCATTTATTAATGACCTTAAACATGTATCAAATTGGCTAAACAATAATTTACTTCAGATACACCCTGAAAAAATCAAATGTACTATATTAAGCACTAAATACAGACATAAAAAATTTAATTTTCAAGATTTCAA
>PXIH01S0000508.1:12264-23694 GCA_003024985.2 Euperipatoides rowelli
AAAAAAAAAAAAAATCGATTTTTCATTTTTATTGTGGAGCTGTAGAAACCAAATTCTCTGAATTCAGTGGAGTGGAAAGGGTTAAATTGACTCATAACAATACTAAATAATATTAATCTAATCATTAGTATCCAGTAGATACTACAACACCTCTTTTAAAAGAAAATTAGAACAATAGAACATGTCTTATATAATCTTAAATTAACTCACAGTATGTTGAATATTACCAAGTTATACTTAAAACAAATAATTTGTCCAATGTTATACTGCACACTGCACAGTCTCTTCATTCACATTCTTCAATGAGTCTTTTGGGGGGCTTGATAATTCTACGTGTCCCATATCTCTTTTCCCCAATTGTCTCTGGTTCACATTCCTCTTCTTTTCTGTCTTCATCTCTCTTCTCTTGCCTCCTCTGTTTGTCTTTCTCTACCGATGTTTCTACTGGTTCGCTTTGAGCATCCTCCTCTTTTGGTATTGTTTTAAATTGGGATGCATGTCTCGTTATTGTGTGTCCTTGCCGTTGTGCTGTGACTCTTGGTCCTTTGGTTTCAGTGACAGTATATGGATCTATATTGAAAGGGGTTTGTGATTTGTTTAATCTTTCCCTTTTTACTAACACTCTGTCTCCCTCTTGAGGCATGTCTGCCAACATTTGATGATGATTGTCAAAATATGCTTTATTGATAGATTTGGACCACTCATTTGTTATTTCCAAATTTTCTTTGTCTATGGTTTCCAGGGCTGTAGGAATACCCATCCTCACCCTGCGATTCAATAGCAATTCTGCTGGCGGTATCTTTGTTCCACAGTGCGGGGCTGCTCGATACATTCACAACATGTTGTTTTGTTTAAGGCTTTCCTCAAATCTTGCTGTTCACTATTAGCTATTTGTAAAGTTTTGGATAGAGTTCTGTGGAATCTCTTCACCTCACCATTCGCCCGAGGCCACAATGGTATTACTTTTCTATGCACTATGCCCAGTTCATTAGTAAAGGCCTCAAATTCTCTTGAAATAAACAGGGATCCGTTGTCTGTGCAGATAATTTAAGGTGTCCCTAGTAATGCAAAGATAGTAGCTAGCTTTTGAATATTTGGCTTGGTTGATGTTGATTTAACGATTTCTAAAACAGGAAATCTGCTATACAGATATATGATTGCTAAAATATATTCTCCTGATGGCAAAGGTCCTTTGTGGTCTATGTGTAAATACTTCCATGGTCCTGAGTGAAGCTCCGACTGTTCTAAGGGTGTTGTTTTGTTGGTAGGTGTGGCTGCCAGGCAGTGTTTTAGCTTGTCTTCTACTTTTGTGTCTATTTGAGGGAACCATGTTTTGTGTCTGATCAGTTTGGTTTTGGTCATGCCTAGATGTTCCGTATGTGCTATGTCAATCGTTCTTTCTTGTAGTCTGATCGGCATTACGATTCTCTGCTTAGTAATATGGAGTCATTTATGCTTGGTGTTAGCTCATGTCTTATTTTGTGATAGATTTTCATTTGTTTATGGCCTATCTTTGGTCTATGATCCTTGTCCCACCGGCCTGCCCGTAGGTTCTCCATTACTTTTTGAATCGTTTAGTGTATGTTTCTAACTTCCACTGTGGATATGTCTTTTGGTATGGTTGGTGTTGCTATGAAGTTTGCATATTCCCTGGCTACCTTCTCAGTTTTTGATGCGACTCCCTCAGATATAGGATGTCTAGATATGTAATCTGCAGGGTTTTCCTATCCTTGCCTGTACTGGATTTTGTTGTCATATTGTTGAAACTTTAGGCACCATCTTTCTAATCTTGATGAAAGATTTGGATTTGTGAAAAGTGGTATTAGTGGCTTGTGGTCTGTAATTACTGTGAATGTTGCTCCTAAAATATACATTCTATAATGCTCCATCGCCCACATCACTACTAATGCTTCACGTTCTATCTGCGAATATCTGAACTCAGTATATGTGAGTGTTCTGCTGGCAAAGGATATAATATGTTGTTTTCTCCTTGTTGTACTAATATGGCTCCTGTTCCGGTGGGACTTGCGTCCATCCATATCTGTGTGTCATTTGACTTGTTAAAGTATGATAATTGGGTGTGTTTGATCAATAATGCCATCATCTTGTCGTAGGCCTCTTGTTTGTCTCTTCATTTCCATGCCACATTCATTCTAGTAAGTTATTTCAAGGGTTGTGATACTATGGCCAGATTTGGGATATATCAGGCACAGAAATTACACATTCCTAATAGGCTACGCACTTCTGCAGGCATCTGAGGTATACCCATTCCTTCAATGGCTTTTACTCTGTTAATGTCTGTCGCAGTGCCCCTTTGTGTGAAAATTTGGCCAAAAAAATTAAGATTGGTTTTGTTAACTACCGTACACATTTAGTTTTGTTTAATGTTATCCCTATTTCACCTAGTCTTTCTAGTGTTTTGTTGAGGGCTATGTCATGTTGTTGCTTGTCTCTACCATATATTAATATGTCATCACTTATGTTTGTAGCCCCGGGTATCCCTTCAACTGCTTTTGCTATTACGTATTGGAAGACTTCGGAAGCTGAGCATATTCCAAAATTAAGCCACTTGTACCTAAATAGGCCAATGTGTGTCGCAAATGTAGTTATGTACCGTGATCGTGGTTCAATTTCCAGTTGATGATACCCTTGATTTAGGTCCAGTTTTGAAAACCAGCTAGCTCCGTTTAGTTCATATTTTATATTTTCAATTGTAGGTGTGACGTCTCTCCCTTATAATGTCTTTATTAGCTTGTCTCATATCTATGCAGATTCGTAATTGTTTAGGGTTTGATTTTTTTGGTACCACTACGATAGGGGATACCCATGGTATAGGTGCATTGTGGGGTATTCTTTCAATAATGTCTTGCTCAAGCAGTTTATGCAGTTCATGTTCAACTTTATCCCTAACATGAAATGGTAAACGTCTGTATTTGTTTTCTACTGGTTCAATGTTTTTGTTAACATGTATTTTAACTTTATACGTACTATGTTTACCTATCCCTACAAAAACATTTGGGCATGATTGCTCTATTTTACTCATGGAATCATCTGTTCTAGGGGGCTCATTGGCTAGGCTACATTCAAATTTTATAAGCTCTAGTTCTAGGGAAGTTTGTTTACATAATAGCGATGGGCCATCTGCTACTGTTACATAGAATATTGCTTTAACTTTCTTATCTCTGGTTTCCATTGCTATCTGGAATTGTCCCATTATTTCAAGTGGTGATTGTTGTCCATATGCTGTGGATTTTTCCTAGTAAGGCACGGGGTCATTAGTTATGAGTTCACGGTCCTTGTCTAACAGATAATCCCATAAATGGCCTCCCCGCCCACAACTTATCAGAAATCCCACTAATACTGGAAATATAATAAATAGCCCTAATAGTATATGTTTCTTAAGACTATCTAAGTAAACTAACCTATGTCAAATGTCAATCCTTGTATAAGTTATATAGTAATATTTCCCATTCAGTTTAAAGATAATAGTGGTATTCTTTTTTCTTTCTTTATTTTTGTTTAGCCAATAATGGATCTAATCTATACTGGATNTCTCAGCTATGTTTAGTCCACATTAGGAACAAGTATAGAGGCTTAAATATAATGTAGGCTACCCTTACAGCAGAATAAAGTATTCTAGACCAAGAGAATGAAATACTAATTAAATTATGGTTCCCTTTCACGGGGGCATAAAAATGTATAAAGTAAGAAAGAGATAGATAGAGAGACGAGTAGACTCACAAAAGTGTTCACCAACACATAAGTAGATACTGTATAAAAATAAACATAGAGGCTAACAGACAGACAGAGAAAAATATATGTAATTTTTCCTATAGCCTACAAGTCTGTAAATTAAATAAAAATAGTTTGTTTTTCAATAGATCAAATCCAATCAATGAGAATATAGCTTTTTTGAGAATGATCGAATTAGTCCTACTTTTTGAAGTAAGGTTAAGCTTGCAATGAATTTTGTATTTTTGACTAATTATGTTTTGTGTTAAAACATCTTGTGGATAGGCTACATAAACTTTACTATGGGCCTAAATAAATAACAACCCATTAAGGATAGTCATGTACAGAAAACTTAATTGATTTTCAATAATTAATAAGCATGTAAAATTGTCCTGTTTGATATGCTGTAAATATTCAGTTTTATTGTGCGGTATATTTTTTTTGTTATAAGGATAAACACAATTATAAACAGCATTTTCAAATAAATGTATTATTTAAAAATTAAGATAATTAATTTGGTTGGAGAGCAAAGATTGTAGATAGAAAATCCTTTCTCTAAATTTATAATCTATATTATAAAAGTGAAAATTGTGTGTATGTGTCTGTTCGAAATGTTTAGCATACTTCCCAACATCCCACAAGCTTGAAATTTGGAATGTGCGTAGGTTCCATAGTGTAGACATTGTAAAAATGATAAAATTATACTTTTTTTTATTTTTGGAGTGTGTGGGGGTGGAAATGACCCTGAAGTGTTTAGCATACATCCAAAGAGTAAAGAATTTAAAGTGGGAATGGGCAGGGCATATAGCAAGAAGAAAAGATAATAGATGGACTACAGAAATACTCAACTGGATTCCAAGGGACAGAAAACGACCATGAAGGAAACCTAATGCAAGACAGCCCTTGTTTTTTTTGTTTCAATATCTTATGCAAGTTCGACATGTTGCCATGGATATTATGTCTAATAAAAAGGTCAACCAATCATTTGGTCGATTGAACAATAACAGCAGGAAATAACCCCGGCGGGAGAACTGATTAAGATTTCAATCATGATGGTCATGTAAAACTTGAGGTCCGATAGTGAAAGTGGGCGATCTATCCGATATGTCATAGCAGCTGAAAAGTATGATGTATTCTCACAACTAGAATCATTATTTACTTGTGTAAACAATAGCGCATCTGAGAAGTTGATTTTCCATTCAATATTCGAAGAATTATCGATCAGCTAGCCTAGAGTGACATCGGAGTAAACCACAGTTCATAATAGCCAAAGCCATTCGATTACATTCACGTATTGGTTGTGCTAAGATACCATCACCCACGAAGTCAACAAATAATGGTAAAATCTCTAGTATTTGTATGATGGGATGGTGTTACAAAGAACGAGTACAATGGTAGGAACCTCCAAATTGTAAGTGACCAATTCATTATTCTTTATCAGGACAGACAGGAGAGAATAAGACAGTTTTATGAGCTCTTCATTTGCTGAAAGAAATCATTGTGAAAGAATTGACTGTATTCCATAATTGCTAATTCCAATCATTTGACTATCCAAGCAACAAGTGGGATCCTTTGTTAATTACAACAATAACTTTCTTATTCAGAAAGTGGCCCCTAATAAGTTTGAACTGATAGCAGATATCAAAGGAAAAGCTATAGCATTTTGGGTATAGAAAATGATAAAATACTTTCACAGAGCTCTGTAGAAATATATCATCCAATAAACTTTTATAAGAATAGAATAGGGAAAGCTAGATAGTTTTCTAATTATTTTATTTCATCATTTTTTTTTATTGCATGAATGTTGCATAACTTCAGATGCATGATTTAGTTAAGAAATTACTTTATCATTATCATTTTGCGAATAGCGAGTCACGTGACATACAGTATGTGTAAAATAATATTCATTCTTTTGTCAAATGACGATTATAATAATTGATGTTCATATATTTAAGGTAACATGCCTTATTTCTTTTTCACAAAATTTATTTTATGTTATATGATATATATTGAGATATTGCATTGATTTAATGCAAACAATATATTATTTTGAATAGTATAGTTTTATCTAAGTATTATTGTTTGGGAGTGTATAATTCGTTTCGAAGTTTGCTTATGGGAATAAGAAACCTTAGATCGAGGAGGTCTATTCGTCTACATATTTCCAATTATCTCCACGACTCTGAGAATAATGAGAATCATCTCTAACATGATATAGTCGGAGCGAAATAAATGTGGCGTGGGTTAGGGGTATCTGTATAAAACTGGTAAGGGATATAATAATTGTTATTGTGTGTCAGAGTAAAGTAGAATTGTGTGTGACAGGCATCCCGGCATCACCCAACACCCATTCTNAGTATGAGGGTATATGAGAGGACCAATGAATAGTGAAACTACAATAGAAATGGTGATACCTGAGTTTCCCTCCACTGCTAGAACACCTAATCTTATTTCTGCCTTCTTGTTTCTTTGACATGCACATTTTTGCAAAATGGTTAAGTTTTCCACATTGGTGGCAAATCTGGCCTCTTGCTTTGCATGCTTTTAGGCCCTCCTGATGCCATTCCATACCACAATTTAAGCAATTTTCCTTGCGTTTTGTTCTATCGTGTTTTGTGTTATCATCTCTTTTATGATTAGCTTTTGAATATGTATTACCTTTTGATTGTTGCTCCAATCTTCGATGTTCAGGTTCAAATTCACACTCTGTAGGCTACATCTTTCAATTTGGGCATTATGTTTTTTGGATGTTTCCGAGGCTCTTGCATATGTAATTAATTCCTCTGTTAAATCTGGTGTTTGGATCGAGTGTTTTCTTACTTTAGATGATGTAGTTCCCATTATTATTTGTGCTTTGATTTCTTGGTTTACCTTCATAAATGTGCATGTGCTTACTGCTTTCTTTAACCGTGTGTTAAACTGTTTAATGGGTTCTTTGTTCCGTTGTTTCATTTGTCAAAAATTATATACTTCTAGTATAATGTTCTGAATGGGCATAAAGTGTTTGTCTAAAGCACCTATCACTGCTTCATATGTTTGTGAACTGCGATTTCCAATGTTTCTAGTAATTCATTTGCTGCATCTCCGATATAATGTATTAGCATTACTTTTTTTCTTCTTCTGTTACTTCCATCGCTTCCATGAAGTTTTGAACTTTGTTTTGTATCTTTTCCATTTTATCCCTGCTTTATCCAGCTCTGACTCCCATATAAATGGAGTAAATGTTGGTAGCATTATCGGCATTTTTGGCGGGCTTCCATCGGCCATGTTTTTTAGTCTTTCCTTTTTTTTTTACCTGTTATAGTTCTTGATTTGTTAGTTACTTCATCGCCCAACCAAATTTTCAAACTGTTTTAATATACACTTTGCATGAAACTGATTCATAAATTTCAGTAATTGACATACAATTTTTAACCCCCTTTACAAAATCACCCAAATTGGCACTACATAATTTTTATCTTTGATGGTAGACTATTAAATTTAGTCACCCCTTATGCATTATATTACATTTTCCCTTATTAGTACGTATTCCAAATAACTTATATGAAAGTTATCATGAATTCTTGTACCATGTTCATGTACCTTTTTTTCTCAATCAAACATAAATTATATATAGGCCTAATCTTAATGCTTTCATCTAATTTATTTTTCTGTCTGAAAACCAAATATACACCATTTATTGTAAGTAAATTATCATTTAACCATTCATTATAATTATAAACTATCAAATAATTAATTATTATTATTTCCAATTTCCTTAAATTTTTACCTCTATACAATAGAACTGTATCATCAGCCTAAATAAAATATTTTGCCTTTAAGTTTGCCTTCTTAATATTATCTACATATACTGTGTTAGATTCAGTGTTTGAAAATTCACAATATTTTATAGTTGCCTTGCCCAACAAAAACAAAAATATTGTATCCCCAGATTAGGGGGTCAGCCCCAAATTTAATAAATTATTTTAGAGTTTAATATAAGCTCAAAGCAAAATTAGTACGGTAGTTAAAAATAAGAGTTTTGAATAGTTTATTTATTTATTTTTATTTATTTAAACATAAATAATTAAAATAATAATTAAAATATAGAAATATGTGATGTTTATTCTAGAAATAATTAGGTAGCCCTGCCAGACTTGAATTAATTAAAAGATAGTTGCCCTCCACTAAAGTTCAACAGCCCCGGGCTGTCGGGCAGACTAATCTTCTAACTCTGTTAAGATAGAGCAATGGTCCAATCAATGAACCTTGAGGAACTCCGTATTCAATTACCTGATTATTACTCTTATCTGTTACAACCATTACATATTGCAATCTATTATCCATATAACTTTTTAATAAAGTTTTTATCTTACCTCTAAAACCCATTTTATCTGGTTTAAACATTGTGTTCATGGCTCATTGTGTCAAAAGCCCTCTATAAGTCAATGAATATCGTTATTACATAATCACCTTCATCGAGAGCTTCATAAACTGACTCCATGTATTGTCCCTGCCACTTGAGTGTTACTTTTATTTTGGAACCCAAATTAGTTTTTATCTATACCTCCAATTAATTAAAAAAAACCCACTCCATTCTATTCTTCATCACCTTTTCCAATATCTTAGAAAAATATTAATTAAAGATATAGCCTAGGTCTATAATTGTCAGGCTGAATTTTACATCCGATCTTATATACTGGTACAACCCTAGCAGTTTTGAATATTTCAGGATAAATTCTATTCTGCAAAACACTATGGTAGTAATAAAGTTTACCCAAATTGCACAATCTCATTCACAATAAACATAGTTGTAACTATAAGGGGTTGTACCAATTATATAAATTGGACATCACTTCTAAAAGAGGCAATTACATTTATCGCCCATTACTAAATATTCATATTCTCTATCATTAGAACCAGCTATAAGAATCACAATGTTCTCACTATTCATTTCTTTTGTGTACTTTTCGATATACTTTATTACGTTAAAAATGCCAGCATCTGGATAAATCAAACCACTCACTTCAAAAATTTCTCCAACAGATTCTCTAACCAACCTTGTACAACCAATTCCATAATTATTAGCTAATATCAATAATTTTCTCTTACTAGAACTTCTCATTTGATCAACATTCTGTCACATTGTTTTGATAGTATTAGCTTAATTTTATTGTTTAATGATTAATAAATAAGCTCTCACCCTAATTGGAATATGATCGTGTTCCGAAGTAACAGCGTCATCTATGTTCGGCGTGGGAACTATTTTTAGAAACCTTAAGTGGTGTTTTCTCTTAGATTAAAAAAAAAATCGGTAACGGGCTTAAACAAAAAAAATGTTTGATGCCTGTGGAACGGGCTTAAACAAAACAAATGTTGGATGCGTGTGTAATGGGCTTATTCGCTAGTATAGTGTTAAGATAGGTATATTTAATTGTGTATTTGTATGGTAGTATATCAAAGTGGCAACAAGGTAGTGGATTCAATAAGTTGGAGATTTATAGTGAAAAAGTTTTTCCATATAATTTGTTAAAGAATTTATGTACACCAGAAAAACCTTCAATGAAGACATATTATGCGAAGTTAATAATGTTAGTAAGTGATCATTTATATCCTAAACCTTCATTCATAGCGAAGCGCTAGAAATTTAGTCAGTGTACCATTTGCAGCAAGAAACTATAGCACAATATAATGAACAGTTAAAAAAATTGTCCACTTTTTGTGAGTTCGGACAAAATCTGAATGATTATTTGCATGGCTGATTGTCAAGTGGGATTGCAAATGAAAAAATTAAGCAAAGATTAATATCAGAAGGCACACAGTTAACATATGAAAAAGTTATACAAATAGCAACACNAATAGAAGCTACAGAGCATGATGTAAATTCATTGGCTTGGAATAAATGTCAAATTCAAGTGCTGCATATAGAAGACAAGGTAGAGTCTGTTAAAAACAAACATAAAAGTAGCAAATGGGAAAAAAAAGTGCATTTATTGAAGAATGTCCTAATAATAGGCCTGAAATGAAACAAATGGATAAGCAAAAATGTAACTGCTGTGGGAGAGAGATGGACATTTGTGGAAAAACTGTCGTTATGGTGAATATAAATGTAGAAGCTGTGGAAAAAAGGGCATTTGGCTTAGGTGTGTAAAAATAATGTTAAAACAGGAAATAAAGTAAAAGCTCAATATTTTGTTAAGACAAATGAAGTTGAAAATTTGTGTGAAGCGGAATTGCCAATGTTTATGTTAACCAAGAAATGGGAAAAGTAGAAACAAAAGTAAACCAGTATTAGTTACAGACTAGAAAGGGGTAGAAAAGAGGTCCTTGTGTCCAATGCAATTCCAATTAGAGAAAAATACTATTTCTGCGATCGCGCATGGGAACTTACAAGAAGGCGGTTTAGCTTTTGTAGATCGTGGTAGAGTAGAACCTAGAATAAAATAAAAATAGGAAAGCAAATATACATGTAAAATATAAACCCTTTGCCTACCGCTTGATTCGTGAACCCTCTTATACTATCTCTAAACTAACAGTAAAAATATGTGTGGTGTGTATTGTAGAATATATGCAAGTGATTACTTTTAAAATAGATTTATTATACATCCAATGGATGCTTGTATAAAAGGGCATTTTATACAGAGGAAGTGGGAAGGATATAAAAATACAATTAAACGCTTCATGCAAAGCTCTAACGTAAACTAAATGTTTTTACTATAAAAATGGAGCTGCAAGCTCATGATTAATGTGTAGGGCTGTCCCTAACGTAATTAAAATGATAGGTCTAATTAGATCTGGAAACTCAATTTTAGTTTTGAATATATACTGTATATATATATGCCCTTGGCAGAGTTGGCTGCTATAGGGTGCGTCCACAGGTTGCGGATAGTGGAATCTCCCCTACATATGGTGGATAGCTGTGAATAGAATGAATAAGCAGTTGCAGACAAACCAATGACAATCCATGTTGTCCCTTGCTGCCTTGCTAGGTCCACAGCTTATAACTGTGTGACTCACCAACCCGTCTGGCCAGCATGGTGAGTTATGGCCATTTCCCCTAGATAACACCTTGAAAGTACAAATAAATAAATGGCCCTTATTTCCTGGAGGCCTGACTGACCCCGTTCAAGACAGCGATCGGGAGTGCATGATGGCGGAGAGTGCTAAGAATCCCCANAATAGTATTGTAGAGATAGAAAGTGTGTCTGATAGAGCTGCCAAGCTTGTAATCAAGTTAACCAAGAGATACGAGATTCAGATAATCCAAGTATATGCACCAACTTCAAGCTATTCTGATGAACTAGAAGAGTTTTATGAGGATGCACAGAAATTGCACGATAAAGGTAAGTCTTATTACAAATTTATTATAGGTGACTTCAATGCCAAAATATGAGTTCAACGTTGTTTGAGGAATGATAGAGGAGACAGAATGTAGAATTTTCAGAGAATAATAATTTGTTCATCATGAATTCATTTTTCAAAAAGACACTTGGAGAGGATGAAATGGAGTGAAGAATGAAATAGATTATATGCTTGTTAACAAGAAGAACATAGTGCAAGACATCTAACTACTCAACCAATTCAACACAGGCAGTGATCACAGGCTAGTAAGCAGCCATACAATTCTAATTGCACAGCACTCGAAAGAGTTAAACTTGTCAAAGGAAGTTTCAGTCAATTGATACGGATAACTTAACCCTTTCCACTCCAATTGAAAAT
>PXIH01S0000516.1:27274-40714 GCA_003024985.2 Euperipatoides rowelli
TGTATATTTGTTAATTATATTGCCAATCTTGCTGGCTCTTTGAATCAATCAAGTTTAAATTTGAGTTATGCATAGAGAACGGAAGACTTGTCTCATTTAACTTTGTTTGACCATTTGATTGATCAATTTGTAAGACAAAAGGCTAGGAAACAAAAGCTTAGATAAGTTGTAAATTATCTTTTTTAAAAAAAAAAAAAATATTTTTATTAAAAAATGTCAAATGGCTAATTAATTAAATATTCTTTTGTTTACTTTATGTTAAAAGAAGTAATTCTTGTTATGAGAGTATAGCAGTTTTTTTTAAGAAAGGATAATAAAAGGTCAATCGTGCTCAGAGTGTAGTTACGCGCCTGTCACTAATAAACAACATCTAATTCAGAAATGTTAGAATAAATATATTTATAAAATGAATCAATGTGAATAAATTGTTTGGATTCAAAATTATATGAGCATTGGCAAGATAAGTGAAATACCCTTGAATAAAACAAAAGAATATAATTGCGAGCATTATAAAATTTAGAAAAATTACCAATAGAACAAAAAACAGACCAGGTTCAAACTTATGTTTTGGTGAACGCAGTGTTACATTGTTAGCCTACATACAGTATGTTGAGGGCAAAAAATAAATTATTAAGATCCTGCCAATTCAATGGGGGGAGGGATGCAGTGGAACCATTCTTTTCACATGACAAGGTTTTAATCCCTAAAAATTTATTATTTTAATAGAATTGAATCTTTCCTATTGAATTTTCTGTTCAAGCTTTAATTATATAAGCTCAGAGTATCTTAGTAGTTCAGTTTAGAATGGTCACATTGTTTTAGTATTATTATTTATTGTGTAACTTTGCAACTCTTAAACTACCGTACTAAGATAATTCAATGTACATTACCTTCTAAAAGGTAAACAATTCACTTCAAGCTTTAAGTAGGTCTTAGAATTTTCAGTTTGAAGTCAATTCTATTAAAAAATAACTCTCTATCCATAGAAATGTTGGGTTAAAAGATTTTACTGCTGCGGCCTCTATTTTTTTACAACAAAGAAATTTTAATTACATAACCAGTTAAAACATTATTCTTATGCTTGACGAAGACTACAAGCATAATTTGGTAATTTGTCCGAATCTAGAACGCAAACATTACTTTTGAAATTTAAACTTTAAAATGAATAAGAAATGTTGTAAGAAGTCATCTGTTTTAATCATGAATGGTTAAAAAACACTGAGTGCTTTAACTATCAATTACACATACCTTTTAGCCAATAAATTTTATGGAACTGGACAAATAGTTGTTCACAGTTAAATGAAGAATGACAATAATTCCGAGAATGCCTACAAATAAATTAAACCAGGGGGCAGTGGTTGAAGAAACTCCATAGTTAAGACCAGGATGATGAGGGGAAGGGCCTGTAGGCCTGGACAAGGTTCCTGTAGGCCAAGAAAAAGTAAATAAAACGTCCATACAACTATAAAAAAAAAAGCTTATCAAATCTTCATGCACAAGAAAAAGCTCATCAAAATTAAGGGCCCCGCTTGGATTTCCAGTCCCGGAGCCTCGATTAGGATGTAGGGTCCTTGAGCCAGGCACACTCTGGAGATAAAATCAGAGAAAGAAATCTCTACAGGCAATTTGTCCCCGAGAGATAATCTGCAAGAGAAATTTGACGCACATCATTCTTGGAAATACGATTTTAGTAAAAGCTTTGTTTTGATGTCTAGGGCTTACTGTTGCTATATCCTTGTCAAACTTATTTAAATTAAATGAATATCAATGAGGGGGATGCTATTACTATTGCTACAGATTCATGCTTTGTTGATGAAAAGGAAAAGACTATGATATTTTGATACATACAATCCCCTTCAAATCCTGCGATATCAAAACTGGTTTCAAAAAAGAATTGATTTGTAAATTAAGAATTTCTCTCTATTATTTAAAATTAAATGCAGAACAAAAATTTTTATGAATATAATTTTCATTATTGGTGGCAGTGGCTTGAGTTTTCATGCCGCCATGTTTGGTGGGTCAGGTGTTAGCATTGTCATTGAGTGTAACACAAGTATGTTCTCTACTCTGTGTCTGTGATTGGCTGTGATTTAATTCTTGAAAGATAAATACTCAAAAAGTATAGCTCTAGTCTACTTCTGTGATTTATCAGATAATTATCTTTCACGTCAGTTTTCTCTAGAGCAGTGGCTCCCAACTTTTTTACATGTGAGGACCACTTTTCCAACTCCATATAAGTTGTGGACCACCAGCTCACACACACACAAATACATATGATTATTGGAAGACCTTTTTTGGGGGGGGAGGGGGGGAGGAGCACCAGCTTATATGTAATATCACAATATNNNNATCAATTGTTTTAGAAAGAATATGCCTATATTCAATTTCACAAGTTATTGATTAGTTGCCAAACTAAAAATGTAGAATTTTTTTTAAAATTGATAAAACAGCCAGGGACCACATGTGGTCCACGGACCACAGGTTGGGAACCACTGCTCTAGAGAATGTATGACACACAGACATGAGAGAATTACAGTAATTGTAGGTGTAAAATTCTCCTGATTCTCAGAGAATTTATCTCTAGTGTGTGTGTACACCTTAATAATGGCTATGTACTGGCTAAGAAAATATTAAAATTTAAAAATACAGGGTGTTCCAAATTCATCATTACAACTTTATCCCTCAAAAAAAAAAAACTAAATAAGATAGCGAAGTTTGTTTTTGTGTATATGTAACAGCGACTCATAAAGTTTTATTTGCTGTTCATTATGTAATAAACATATTTTTGTTATCGTATTATGTTTATGTTTTATTGAGGGTAAAAGTTGTAAAGATAAATTTGGAACACCCTGTATATTAGGAAATTACATAAATGGTAAAGTAGGGGGATGTGGCAAAACATGGGTAATAATAATCTAAAAAAATGTACTATTCAAAACTTTGGAATTCACAAGAATTTTATTGAGTCATTTTGTTAGAACATTGGAATGCCAACATTCGAAACAATATTCCTGGTCAAAATTTAAACCATTAGTCAACCTTTAACAAGAATATACAACAGGTTTATTAGTATTATAAGAACTATTAAAGATTGGTAAATATAAATATAATTTATTGTCCAATTATAAGCTGCATAAATAATTTATATTATAAAAATTTAATTAACTAAATTGTAATCAGTGGAAAATTGATGACAATAAAAACTTCTTTCCCTATTATTTTAATGTTTGTGAGACAGATCGACAATAAATAATGCTTAAAAATGATTTTTATTTGTTCCCAATTACAAAATAAGGAACTATCAAATTATTTTGTATTAATATTGAATATAAGAATGCTTAGAAAGACAAAAAATGCGATTAATTTAACAGCTAAAGCCATATATGTATAAGGTATAATCATAACCTGAATAGGGGAAAAAAAGTATGGTGATGTGGCTAGTGGAAGTAAGTTATAATTATAGTAAAATTTGTATAAAATTGAACTGGTTAAGGCCAAAAAAAATCCGTTTTAAGCAAGTTTCTTTTTTATACAAGTTTTATTACATATAAAATGTTTATTTAGGGCATGGGTGTAGCCAGAAAATTATTTTGGAGGGTGCCTGTTTTTTTTTTTTTTTTTTTTTTTTTTTTTTTTTTTTTTTTTTTGTATATACGTGTTGTTTCCCTGTTGACAGATTTGATAAGCTTTTTTTGGTTGTATGGACATTGAGATTTTTAAAGTTTAAAATACACCCTTGATTTAGGGTCAAATAAATTTCTGGTTTAGACAAAATTCTGTTTTATTCAAGTTCTGTTTGAGAAAGTTTTACTGTAGGCTATATAAAAAATAAAAAAAAAAAGGTATATGATGAATACGATGGGTGGGATGTAAATAATATTATAATCCCATCAAAGGAAATTATGGTCATTATGAGTTAGGGGGAAATATTTGGTTTGGTTTAGATGTTGGATGGAAGCGAATTATTGTCAAAGCAAATTAATTATGTCAAAGTGAGGGGGAAAACTGAAAAATAGACATTAATCAAAAATTGTAATGTACTGAATATTCCTGAATCTCAAAAGCACATTTTATATTTAGAGAATGAATTCAAATCCAGTTTATGATTTAATATTTTTTTTAACCCATGCTTTTTCCTTTGTAGGAATATGTAAAGGGGAAATTTGTAAATTATTTGTAAATTTGTAAATTAAATAGTTGATATATTTACATTAAAAATAATCCTGGCTGTAGAGTTACAGCATATTCAGATTAAGATTAACAGCAATTTACAAATAATTCCATTGTGAAGGTTTTTTTTTTTTCTTCTTCAACTTGCCTCTTGACAGTTTCATTCTTTGTATCTAAATTTACATAAAATGAAATTGAATTCTACATGTAAAATTACTTAATTTGTTTATATATTTTATTTTCTAGATAATGGATGCAGCGGTTATTCAACTTTTAAAATTCAATTATCTTTTCCTGATAAAAAAAATTAAGATTCAAATGAAAAAGAAAAAAAGTAACACTAACTGCCAAACTTAAAAATAATGATGTCAGTTACGTAGTGATTAGTGAAATAAAACAACAAATGAAATCCTAAATGTTTATAGGATTATCGTTAAAACTTTAAAATGTTCACACTTCTGTGGTGCAAGTCAATTTGGTATTGATTCCACATATGGTCTCTTTTCACTGCCATTAATTAATTAAGTCATTTAGTGATGGATCCTGTAAAAGATCAGCTATTGGATAGTTTCCTTGGAAACTCCAGCACGTTGGCAGCTATATGTTCTAATGATGTTTTACCAGGAGTCACCAACATGAACAATGGAGAAAATAACTTGCCAAAATATTATGTGGAGTACATCTTCAATGAAAGCATGTTGTCACAAGCTTCCTTACAAAATTTATACTTGTGCCTTGTAAAATGCACTTTGAACAGTTGTAAGGCTGTATTCAAATTGGAGGAAAATTTTAAATATCACCTGAAATGCCATAATCTTGAAGAAGATAGTTTTACCTGTGCGGAATGTTTCGAGAAGCTGAGCAGCTGGCCTCAATTACAGTACCATTTGTGGCAAATTCATGAATTGGACTTGGAAATGGTAACCTGTGAAATGTGTGGTTACAAAGCTGATTGCGCAAAACTTCTCGATTCCCATAAAATTATTCACGTTGGTAAAAGATTTTTCAAGTGCGAAATATGCAATGAAGTATTTTCATGGTTCTCTCATCTTGGAAAACATTTATCTGTTCATGAACGTGAAATGGCCATGTTTAGTAGCACTCTAAGTGAAAATGTTGAAGGTAGTTCTTTAAGTGTTGTAGCTAATTTTTTTTTTAAATGTGAATTTTGTCAAAAAGAAATTGAAGAGGAATCTAAATTTCTTGAACATAGAATGGAACATTCCAATTGTGAGTGCAATATTTGTTACACTTGTTTTCCTGATGTTAAATGCTTATCTGAACATAAAGTTCTGGTACATAATTGTGTGGAACATAAATGTGATCTCTGTGATTTTAAGAATTTGATTGCTATAAATTTGGAACTTCATATGAAAGCACAACATCCTGCTGATAAACATACAGAAGACGATTTATCTCAAGATTCAAAAATCAGCTTATTATCAGTAGCTGTATATCATTGTCCTTATTGTGATTATTCTGTTTCAGGATTATTTCCATACAAAATACATTTAAAAGTGCAGCATATGGGAAAGCCGTTAGTATTTGCCTGCAAATTTTGTAACTTTGTGACTTCAAAGTGGATAAGTTTTCAAGAGCATTTCAATTTTCATAGCACTGATCAACCTCAAGTATTGTCTTGTGACTTCTGTGGATTTACTTCTAAACAAAGTTCTACTTTGAAATTACACATGAATAGGCATATTGGAGAAAAACCATATGGTGATCTTGCAAAACACTTTGCTGTTGATAAGAACCAAGGGCCTGATTTTAATTCTGATATCAGTATCATTAGTGTTAAAAGTGATTTAACTAATGTAGTTGATTTGGGTTTTAAATGTGACGTATGTCAAAAACAGTTTGAAGAGGAATCAAAATTTCTAGAACATTGCCTGGAACATTCAGATTGTGAGTGCAGTATTTGTTGCAGTTGTTTTCCTGATGTTAAAAGTTTATATGAGCATAAAGTAGTGATGCATAATTGTATTGAGCACAAATGCGACCTCTGTGATTTTAAAAGTTTGAATTACATGAATTTAGAGCATCATCTTAAAGTTCAACATCCTGGTGATAAACTTGGACAAGAGGATTTAAGTCCAAATTTGAAAACGGGCTGTTTATCGGAAGCTGAATATAAATGTATGTATTGTAGTTACACAGCTTCAAGATTATTACCCTACAAAATCCATTTAAAATTAATACATACTGGAAAACCTATGGTGTTTACTTGCAAGTTTTGTACTTTTGTGACTTCAAAGTGGATTATTTTTCAGGGACACCTGAATTCTCACAATGTGGTCCAACCACAAGAGATGTCTTGCAACCTGTGTGGTTATACTACCAGGCACAGCTCTGCATTGACTGTGCACATGCGTCGACATACCGGGGAGAAGCCATACCATTGTGATATTTGTGATTACAAAACAGCTGAAAAATATCGTTTAAAATATCATAAAATGAAACATTCTGGCGAGAAACTTTTTCACTGTGTTATTTGTAATTATAGCGCTATGAGAGCAGATCTGTACAAAATTCATCTCAAATCCAAACATGACGGACAGGGTCTTTTTACATGTACAATGTGCACATGTTCATTTGTTGATGAGAGCAAATTTCAACACCATATGGAAGCTCATAAAGATGGCATTATGTCTCTTTCGGATATCAAAGATATTGACAAGAAAATATGCTCCCTCTGTGACTATTCTACTTATCGTATTAGTGATTTTAGACGACATCTTAGACAACATACCGGGGAGAAACCTTTCCAGTGCACTTTATGTGATTATAAGACCGACAAACGATATCGATATGAAAGCCATAACAGAAAACATGCTGAAGAACATTTGTATAGATGTCCCCATTGTGATTATATTACCAAGCAAAACTTTAAATATAAATTACATTTAATAACAAAACACCCGAAAATAGAACAATTGTTTTCTTGTGAATTGTGTTCCTTTATTTCAGTTGGAGAAAATGAATTACAAGAACATATTAACGCCCACAAAATCGGATCTGTTGCAAAAATGGCAGAAGAGGAGATAAACGAGAATGACAGTGAGAGTCCTAACACTAACAAATATAACATTCCTGAAAATTTAAATTGTGATAATCTGAAAATAGAAAATGCAGATGCTACAAAACTGGAAGTTAGTTCTGATAATTCAACCGTTACCCCTGAATTAAGTTTAGTTTCTACAACTTCTACCACTGATTTAAGCTTAGTTCCTGTGAAATCAAATGAATGGGATAATAAAATAAAAGTCGAATCTCGTTGTTGTTCTATTTGTGGCTATTCCACAAATTATACTTCCCATTTTACAAAACATTTGCTTTTGCATTCTGCAGATAATCCTTTTATTTGTGAGGAATGTGGGTTCAGAACGGATCATCGAGAAAAACTAAAACAACACATGCTCTTTCATTTGGGAATCAAAAAGCATCAATGTCCTTATTGTCCATATGCTGTGAATAATACCTTTATCTTCAAAAAACATTTAAAAGTTGTACATCCTGGTGAAAAGGGGTTATTTTCTTGTCAGATGTGTTGTTATTCTTTTGTAGACGAAAAGAAATTTAAAGAACATGTTAGCAGTCATCAGATTAGTTTACAAAATGCATTACTAGCTGATAAAGCCCAATTATGCAAAGATCCAACCAAAAAACATATTTGCAATGAGTGTGGATATTCCACCAATATTCTGTTTTCTTTTAAGAGACATTCGAGGCAGCATACGGGGGAGAAGCCATTTGAATGTGAACTTTGTGATTATCGAGCAGCTCATAAACATTTGCTTAAAATACATAAAATGACTCACACTGGGGAAAAAAGATTTAAATGCACTCATTGTCCTTACGCAGTCAGCAATGATTACGCTTTTAAGAAACATATGGCTACCCGGCATCCAAACACAGGACCTTTCTCCTGTGAAAGTTGTTCTTTTTCCTCGGCAGATCATAAAAAATTTTTTGAACACATAAAAAGTCATGAAATCTCTCCAGCATCAAATTCAACCCAAAATAGTATCGAATTAACCAACTATATTCCCGCGATGGATTTCACTTGGCCAAACAATTTAATTAGTTCCAATACTTCTGGTAATAATATGATGACTCATATCTTTCCCAGTGGTAATAGTAATTTTCCCTCTGGATCTCTGGGAAATGTTTATGGAAGCTGTTTATATGAAAGTAGCATTGTTAAACATTTTTTTACGGGAACTGATTTAAATATATCGGCCATTCCATCAGTCAACTTTCAAAGTAACAATATTAAGAACGAGGCTTCCCCATCAACTACCTGGCCTGCAAATGACTGTAAACAATATATATAGTTTAATTTCCTTAATCCTATTTATTCATATGTTGAAAGTGTTTACACATGTAAATTAAAGTCTCATTTTATGGTACTTGTTAAATAATTTGTATGATATATAAATTTTGAAAGACATATCTTCAGTTGTTAAAAATATAAAATTATTTTCTAATCATCTTATATGCAAAATTACAAATAGAATGCTATTATTGTGATGTTTTTTTTTTCTTCAAAACATTCAGAATCTCGAAAGTCCAGAGTATAAAGCAATCATCTCTCATCTCTTAGATTTTTAAATTTATTAAGTTGTTTATAATTTAATATTCATATTATTTCAACATCAATTTTTCCAGACATTCCCTTTTCTTAGAGAGGTTCTTCACAAACTATTTGTAAGTGTATAATATACTGTACTAAACTATTTACAAAAAAGTAAAAGAATCACTTTGTTATAATAGGGTTTGTTATATGGGTTACTTAACTTTCCCACTATTTTGGTACCTGTTGGCAACTTAAAAAATATATTGTTTCACAGGATTTTTAAGAAACAAATCGATCAGGTTTTGTTATTACTGTAATAAAAATAAAATAAATAATTTTCTTAAAGAAAAAATAATTAAATTGTAGTTATTGTATGTTTTTGGTATTCAATGTTTCGATTTATAGGCCAATCAAATTAAAAGAATCAACCTATATTAGGATTTCTTTATTTGACTATGTACAGGTATGTTAATATATAAATGCTATTTATTTATTTATTTAAACAAAAATTCAACAGCCAACTAAGACCAATTACAGGATTTGTTGACTAACAATATAAATAAATACATGGAGAAAAACATTATTAGTACATACGGTAATAAAAACAAGTCAACAATTTATAGAAACAGGCAACTAACAGTAATAGAAGAACAGTATTTAATATAAAGAATTCTACAAAGAGGTAAGTTTTTACCTAGTTATTCCAATCCTGCCAGAAAATAATGAGGATATACTGTAATGAATTAATTTAAAGGAACTACACTGAAGATGTTCTTATTACCATTGCAATGCCCATGCATTAACAAAGGTTTGTATACCAATTAGTCAATCAACTAAAAAAAATATTTAATAATAGTATGTTCTGTTCAACCCATATTTTGATAAGAAGGTCCACTTTGCACATCTGTTATTATAAAATAAAGAAAATCAGATAGAGAGACACTCTGAAATTGCATGCAGAGACCTTTGGCCCATCATTGATTTTTATTAAACTGTTTAATTTTAAACACATTTTTTTTTTGTATTTTTTTTTTTTTGTGGAGTGTAATGNGCTTTTAATGATATAATTTGCAAAGCTGGTTCCAAAATGATTGTAACTATTGGCTGAACTCCTGCTGTGACTATAATATACTGGTTCAATGTGTCTGCCAATCTGATAGCAATACTGTGTCCAGCTGAATACAAATATGAAAAACTTTGAAAAGCTGGATACAATCCATCCTTTCACAAACAATTTGGCCAAATCTAATGGCACACTTCCAGAATCAAGCTTCTATTGGAAAAACATTAAGTACCCTAGCTAATAGGAACATGTTTACTACTTTTTATTGTGGTAATGAAGTTGGATGACAAAAGAATGTGTGAAAACAATAGATGATACATATCCTTCCCTTTCAATTAGATAATGTTGTAGTAGCAAAGGAAGCTAAATACCATTGTAATTGCCTAACATATGCTATTACATTGCACAGGGTGCTAAAAAGTTAGAAACCAAAAGAGGACTCGAGTAGCAAACTATATGAATCCCTTGCCTTACCAGAATAGCATCCTTCATTACTGATAGCTAGCAAATAAATAAGTAGGGTATATTTTTAAAATGAGTATGGTACCCTCCTTCTACATATCTGGCATAGTGACTAATTTTTACATAAGATCTACTGTACTTTGCTAGTGAAAATCCATCCGTGATTATTCTTTCAAAAAATTTAAGGGGTTAGAGGGAAAGGGCATTAGGGAGTGAACAAAATTTTGTAGGGCATCATTTCATGGTCAATTCCCTTAGTGGGGGGGGGGGGGGGGGGGTAAATTATAAAATAAAAAGTTAAGTGTCTAAAATTATAGACAAAATATTGTAATTTTGATTATTGATTTGAATTTTATTGTTTTTGTTTTTATATGTTGTTATTTTTATTTTTGTAAATAAAGTATTTATTTATATATTAAAAAAAAAAAAATTATTTGAGCCTACTATATGCTTGTGCCAGGTCCATACTCACAAGCAACTTGTTACATTTCAAATGAATGTTTAAATTTGTAGACATTAGAAAGAAAACAAATGAAATTTACTTATCTTTTTTTTTAATGAACACTTTGGTTTATAAACAAACTCAAATGTAATACGAGATTTCTTTTAACAATTATTATTATGGGAATTATTTTGGCCAAGAAAACGATTAATTTTAACATAAAAAAATTAATTCAGCAGTCTTTAGCTGCATATTTCACAAGAAAACATATGTGAGCAGCACACTTTTAATTTGAAATGCTTGTATTTTTCTTTTTTCTCGTGCATTTAAAGTTAATGTGGTATTATGTAATTATTTACTATTTATAAAAGCAGAGCAGATAGTGATTTAAATGTGTATTATACAACTAATAAAAACAGTAATTCTATTAGTAGGCTATAAAAACAAACTTGTTTAACTTTATTATTATTTTAATTTGATTTTTCAATGTTTTTTTTATTTTTTGAGAATTGGGATTTAAAATAAATGTACCATAAATTATTTGCGGTCTACCAAAAAGCATAATGCGGTCGACTGGTAGATCGCGATCAACATTATTGACACTTCTACTATATATGAGAAAATGGCTTCTATACTTGGAAGTTCTGATATCATCACCCAGAAATCCATTATGCACATTTTAAGAGAAAGATTTATGGACCATTTACCTGAACAAGCTGAAAATAACTGGAAAGGAATATATTATGGTCAAACTAGATATGTGATCATATTTGGTCCATTCCACATAAAGAAAGTATTTTTGAGGCTACTTAGACAACTCTTGGATAGCTCTGGGTGGAGAAGTGTGGTCGCTAATTCCCTTATAGCTTCAGAGACAGTTGCTTTCTCCCATCTAAAGATGATCTGCAAAAAATCAAGGTACATCCACTATAGGTACGTGATGTTAGCGCCTTCAATGGCTGCTTTCATTCAATTGTAAATAGTTTTTGATTTTGTATATAGTCCCTACATTTTATTTTAGTTTTTTGCTTATTTTTTTTTTTAATATTTTAATATCTCTGGAGACACAAATTCATCAATTTGGCTTTTGGATTCGCAGTGGACTATTACTGTGCATCAAACTTTGCTGTAGGATGGTTTAGGCTTTTCTAGTGGCCCTTGATGTTTTGAGCTTTTGGTGATATCTTCGATTTGTTTTGATACTTAATTATTTATTCAGAATTATGAATAATTAATTTTGCTTATTATTATATTTATTATCCCAAACTTTAATTTTTAACGTAAGTTTTATTGAAATAGCAATAACTTTCGCCGTGGAAAGCTTGGTCCCTCAATTTTTAATTACGTTTATCGTAACTTTCAATACGTTGTGTCGTAAGCTTTAAGGAATTTTAATTCATCTGCATTCTGCAAGGGATATATTGTGTTTTATCGACAACACCTGGATTGTGAGACTTATGAAGTGAATTGAAGTCTAAGAAATTTTCACCTGGATTTTTTTAATAACGATCTGAAATAGAAATATCTTTTAATTGGGATCGTTAAGCGGATGTCATCTTAAGTGCCTTG
Source organism: Euperipatoides rowelli (assembly GCA_003024985.2). Classification (NCBI taxonomy): domain Eukaryota; kingdom Metazoa; phylum Onychophora; class Udeonychophora; order Euonychophora; family Peripatopsidae; genus Euperipatoides; species Euperipatoides rowelli. The sequence goes on from PXIH01S0000516.1 coordinate 39,560, forward strand.
AAAAGTTGAAAGAAGTTGAACTTGTACCAAGTTGAATAGTTTTCATCTGTATGTGAATATATTAATTTTGGTTTTGTGTTGAGGGACTGTGCTCTGATGTGGTGTTTTTGTTTGCTGACTTTATCATTGCGTTTATTTATTTCCAATGATTTATCATTTGGAATTTACTATAAATTAGGCCAATATCCTTCGGGGCTATGGCCTTTTTATCATGTTGCAATAATGTTGAATTTGAATTCAAAGCAACAATCAAATTATTTTGTATTATGTGGGGATAATTTGTATTGTGTTAAAATTATTTATATATATTTGTGAATAAACGTAACCATAATATAACTGCTTTAGTGCTATAGAGCCTTCTTTTTTATACTTACAACAATCAAGGATCGGAGACTAACTCATTGAGCATTGACTGGAGCAATAAAAATCAGGGTCACCATTATTTCAGTTTTGGTACCTCATCCTCTGTTTATTAGTTATGTTGACTTTTGTTTGGTAATTGTGGAAGGGAAAGTATGACCACTTCAAACTAGTTATTGTTTTTCCACCATCACCACTACATTAAGTGGCTCTTGTGCAAATGATTTAAAATAGTTGCCAGTTTCAGCACCCTCTGTTCATGAACAGTTGTGTCAAGGAAATTATAATCTGCATTAACATTTACTGAGATTGGGAATTCTTTAAGTATATCATAATATTGTTTTACTGAGTTAGGGAATCCTTTAAGGAAGAGTCAACAGTATATTAACAATTGACTCCTGCATCATTATATGGGAGAGTTCAAGAAGAAACTGATGAATGCATAGAAAACTGCTGTTCATCTCTATAAATATTTTGTTAAATAAAGGTTTAAAAATCCATCTAAAAATGTGTTGTTTGCGCCTATTAATTTAAGTATTAACAAAAAATTTTCATGCTTTAAGTCTGCACCACAAGCACTGTGTTTTATTTTTAAGCAAAAATTGTACCTAGACCTGAATGAATTTTTCAAATTTGAAAATAGAGCATATCCAGTGCCGGATTATCCATAAGGCTGAGAAGGCTTGAGCCTATGGGCCCCCACATTATTTAATTATTTAGAATATATTATACAATATACTGTTATAGTATGTATATAAATATATACATTATACTGTATGTATACGTTAAAATTCC
>PXIH01S0000522.1:11333-22830 GCA_003024985.2 Euperipatoides rowelli
AACCAATAAATTAATTAGAAAACAAATATTAATTGCAAATCTACACTTAAAATACAAAAATAATTAAAAAATACTTAGCTAAAACATCGGACCACAAAAAACACGTGTAGCTTCTTTCTAATCTCCAACCCAGATCTCTTCTAATCTCCAACCCAGATCTCTTCTAATCTACAACCCAGAGATTAGAAGAGATCTGGGTTGGAGATTCTTAAGATTCTTAATTGTGTCACGAACCAACTGTCTGGATGGCACTACCGACAAAAGGTCAGACTGTTCTTCTAGTAATTCAGGAAGAGAGCTGAGGAAGTCAACTCTGGGTCCATCATCAAGTGGTGTAAAATCATTTAACATCTCAGTGACATGCCTGACAAGCGTGGCTCTTACTTTATTTTTATCTTCATATAACATATCACCAATCTTCAGCCTCCTGAAGCATGAGGTCTGTCTTTTCCAAATTTTCTTTTTCACTTCCTTCCAGAGTATCTCTTGACCTTGCAGGAGACTGTGACCCATCATGAAGCTCTTATCCAGTACCCCCTCTGACTTTAATTTGGAATGGGATAGTGAGTCTTGAATGTTTTTAGCTTCAAATTTATATTTTAAAATAGCCCGTGGCCCATTCACAGTTTGCCCCCCCCTCTAGAATAGCCCCTGTTCATATAGTTATTTTTCATTTTGCCAAGCTCCAAATTAACCTCATCAACTACATAGGGGAGCGATGATTTGAAGTTATCCCAGGCATCAAAAGGATTTTTATTGCAAGTTGCAAAAAACTCCACAATAAATCTCTGAATCCTCTCCAGAGCAGCAGGTTCCTCCAGCAGATAAAGAGGGAAACGCCAAATGGGGAGGCCCATCTGGGAAGCCCCATCCCTAGGTTTAACAACCAACTTCAGGGCCATGTGATCCGAAAAGTCACATCTGATTCGATAGGTTGACATGAAGCTAGTTTGAGCCAGCTGACTTGTAACAAATATCTTATCTAGCCGAGAGTTTCCTCTACTGAAAGTAGAACCAGTAGCTTCTCCTTGAGTCAGCTCCCAAGCATCAACAAGGTTGAAACATTCAAGTGTAGTATATAGGATTCTCCCTAGGTTAGCAGAAGTGTCCTTGTTGAAGTCCCCGGCTATTACAACCTCCGAATTAGTCTGTTGCTTTAGAAGCGACCGAATTTTGAATATAGCCGATTGTCTCGCAATCTTGGGTCTATTTGGAAGATATACTGATACAATGGTGAACAATCTACCTCTAAAATCTAAAGTCACAGCAGACATCATGCCCATAGCCCAATCAATGTTTGGGACAGCTAGGACAGAAGAGAACTTACCATTCTTCCTTATCAGAATGGCAGAACCCCCATCTGCCATTCGATCCAGGGAGAGATGAGAAAACTTCCCATTCTCTGGAATTAATAAGGAATTGCTCCGTCTTAACCCCCTGGATGCAGGCAATGTCGGCTCCCTGCCCTTCAAGAAAGGCAAGGAGACGGCACTGCCTGCTCATGGAAGCAACTCCTGCTGAATTGATAGTAATAATCTTTAGATCCATTAAATCAAAATGTTTGAAATTTTTTACAATAGCAAGCGATTAAGAACACACACTTATGCGAAACAGATTTTTTTTTCACTTTCTACAAGTGATACAGGGGTTCAAGATCATACTCTTTTCCCCTTTGTGCCAGAGCCCCTAGCTTTAGTTGAATGAGATGATGAAAGATCATCAGAAGGGGCATTCCTTTTTTTACTGTTGTTAGATGGTTCAGTCTTCATCCTTTGAAAATCTGCAGCAGCTGCAATAAACTTGTCCACACCTTCAAATCTCTTGTCCTTTGACACTGTATCAATATGAGCAAGTACCACACTCTGGGCATTGTCAATATTTAGCGACTGCAATAAAGTCTGAGGATATTCCCCCATCTTCTCTTGGGCAGAGTTAGCCTCAGACAGTGCTGATATGAGCTCAAAGGTCTGAGATTCAAGTTGGGGGGCCTCCAATACCTGAGGATCCCTAGAACCTACCTGTCTCACTCGTATTTTACCAGCAGAAGCCCTCTGGGGGAGCGGCAAAGGGGAACCCCACTGATAGCTAGTACTCGGAACATTTTCATCATGTGGAATCCTCCAAAGATCTTCAGTTGCCAGAGTAGGAATCGCACCCTCACCACTCCCCTGGTCAACCCCTGATTCCGAGTCACTCAATTTCTTGGGCCAACCACCTAGCATAGTTAGCCTCATACCATGAGGTCCTTTGTTTCTCAGAATCCTTAGGGTGACCAGGAGCAGGAGGGAGGTCTTGAGGTTTTTCATTTACATATTGCTTCTTTTTACCATCATTAACATCATTTATTTTCCTATTATGGTTGACTGCACCACTCATCAATTTGTCCCTATAGGAAGTCACATCATCACCATGACCACCCATAGAGGATTGATCTTGGCCCCTGTTTTCACTGCGACGTTTACTTTGAACCCCTTTAGGCTCAAGACGACAATTACGCTTTAAGTGACCTATTTTGCCACAATTGTAGCATTTAGATCCACCACTGGAAACATTGAAAAACAATGTCTTCCCTGCATACAAGACCCTGATGTTTTCAGGGACCTCCTCATCCTTGTGCATTCTGATCCAAACCTTCCTCCTATGGGACTTAATATGGCCCAGGGACTTATCCTCGCACGGAGCATACATAAATTCAAAGTCCCCAGGACCACACTTCCCATAAGCTGCTAGTGCCCGGGCGATGTTAGCATGTGGCACAATGGCTGGTACACCATGAAGCAACAGGAGGGCAGGCTTTTCAGAGAGACGGTAGGCCTTTGCCATTTCTCTCCAATTTGTAGTCCATTTTTAATAATCCTGTCCACGTCGTTCGGATTGCTCAGAGATATCTCGATTCGGGAGCGATCCTCTCCATCAAATGAGACAACATTCTTTTTGCCGACTAGATCAGCAGTGGCACGGAGATACTGTTCAAAGGAGGTGAACATTTCACGTTTCACCCAAAAGGTTGATTGCAGGTACCTCTCATAATCGGCAGTTTCTACCACAGCTGCATCCGCCTTAGGGAGATAGTCATCAAAATTATCCTCAGTTAGGGTGGCACCACGAGTGGTGTGGGTCCGAGAAGGAACCAGGGGCACTGGAGGAGCAGGCAATTGAGAGCTGTTGTCCACACCCGCCATAGCACCATCCAGCACCTGAAATGTGTCCCCAACTCCTCCATCACCACTCAGACCCACCTCAGGGGCAGTAAGAACCTTTGCGGCTGCATGACTCTTTTTACCTTTACTCTTACGGACAGTCTGGACCTTGGTGCAACTATCAGTACTACTTGAACTTTCCTGCAGTGCACTAGACTTAAGTAAAACTTCAGCAGCTTTCAGAGTCTGTATGTCCCTGCTAGCAACAGGAGATGCCACATTGGGAAGTGCGTCATTGTTCACCTGACAAGCACTTTGAATATGCACTGGAACCTTCAACAGGTTTTTCTTTTTAGGCCCTATTTTAGGACTATGAATTAGGCGCCTAATACTTCTCAGTCTTCTAATGGCCTTTCTTGTGGACAAGACAGGACTCCTGTCCTTCAAGAAGGCCTCACGACCTCGGATTTTTGTTGGCGAGGTCAATTGATCACCAAAGTCTTCACATGAGGGAGGAAGACTGGTTACCTCATCATCCCATTCTTCTTCTTCTACCATAATTTCTTCAAGCACCTCGCTAATCGTCTGTTCAGTCATAATCCTACCTGGATCGTTCTCCTATTCGTCTTTCTGACTCTCGGCAATTCCAGATTGAGCTACACCCAACTCTGGCTCCTCTGATGAATCATGAAATTCGTCATCATCAGGTGTTTCCACATCTACACACCCAACATCATTTACCTCAAAATCATCAGCAAGAGACCATGTTTCCAGAAGCCCTTGCCCCAAGTCAGCAATCTCTGCTAAAGGGAGAGGCACTTTAACACACATATGCTTTTCTCCTTCCTCCTCAATATGGGAGTCCTCCGGGGCGTCCTGAGAAATTTCTAGATCATTAGCAAGATCATTATTTTCTACAGCAGTAGATATTAAATGCTCCAGTGCAGACTTATCCTGATCAACACCTTCCATCAGTTTAGAGGGATCCATTGGATTATCAAGTTACCTTACCAGTAATTTAGAACTATGTAAAGAATAGACAGGAAACAAAACCGCTTGTGTACTGGACTAATCTTAATCACTTTTAGATAACAAAATTTCACATTTAATTAAATTAATCTCAATTAGTGAACCGTCATTATTTTCCTGTATTAAAATGCTATTTAATATAAAATTTTACCCAAAAAACATCCAAAGAAACATGGGACCAATACCGAACCTATTTCAAATTATTCAGAATGATCACTTTGTACAAGAAAAGTGTTGAAAAAATAGCGAAAAATCACTTAATTCAGTCAGCAATTAACGGTTTTGTAATCAGACTAAGTTTTCCATATTAAAATTCATTAAGCTTGAATTTTTTTTCTAAAATAGTCAAATTTCCTGGGATCAACGCCGAACCTGGACCAAATATTTCGGGATGGACACTTTAGGTAGGACTAGTAAAGTCAAAATAACAAAAGAAACAAATTTCCATTCAGGAATCAACGATTTACTGAAAACCCATGTTAAAATGTGTTAAGCTTGGAATTTTTCCTAAAATCTTCAAAAAACATGGGACCAACGCCGAACCTATGCCAAAATAATCGGGATGATCACTTTAGGTAGGAATAGTAAAGTCAAAACAACAAAAAAAACAAATTTTCATTCAGAAATCAACGATTTACTGAAAACCCATGTTAAAATGTGTTAAGCTTGGAAATTTTTCTAAAATCTTCAAAAAACATGGGACTAATGCCGAACCTATGCCAAAATAATCGGGATGGTCACTTTAGGTAGGAATAGTAAAGTCAAAATAACAAAAAAAAAACATTTTCATTCAGAAATCAACGATTTGCTGAAAACCCATGTTAAAAAGTGTTAAGCTTGGAATTTTTTCTAGAATCTTCAAAAAACATGGGACCAACGCCGAACCTGGACCAAAGTGTTCGGGATGGTCACTTTAGATAGGACTGGTGAAGTCAAAATGACCAAAATCCAAAGTTTTAATTCAATTTTTAACGAATTTACACCTCACTATCTTTCCTATGTTAAATTAAGGCCTTTCAGGGACCCCTAAAAACGTCAAAATTTGACAGAAAATTTTAAAATTTTTAAATTCCTTTTGTTTCAAATTCACGGCCCCGTCCTAAGCTTTCAGAAAATGTAATATTCAATAATCTTACCTCGTTTTTAACAGAAGATATCTTACTCTAAACAGGAGCTCCAAACTCTTGCTTCTTTCTCCTTTGAAAGCCAAACTGCAAGTCCAGGGTTAGGGTTAGTGTTAGGGTTAGGGTTAGGAGTAGATCATCCTGCCTCCTCGTCCGTGATACTTCCACCTTGGTAGAGGGGTCAAAGTATTGGGCCCCGAGAGTTAGAGTGCAAGGAATCAAAAACTTTTTATTGACAGTAAAAGATATAGATATAGATGAAGAGTTATCATGAATAGATATTCATGAAACGACAGAAGACATAATAGATCTCTTTTTTTCTGATATTGTGCATGTACTTTCTTGATGTATCAAACTGAAATCTAAAAATATCTAATAATAAAAACGATTGTTAATATGGTGATGTAAATGAAATCTGAGAGGATCTCTCATCACCATTCGGCTACCCCCGAATAGGTGATAAGAGATGGGAAAGGATGGGATACAAACTCCTCTGCACTTAGGTAAGTTAATACCATCATGCAGGAAAGAGACAAGGTGACTCCCGGTGATTTTGCTACAGAGCAACCCAAAGAGTCACATCTCTTCGAAAGGGGTAGGAGGTAAGGACTCTCGGTGTATGGTTAGTAACTTAATCCAAACCATGAAAGACACATAACACTCCAGGGCGGGGTTTTAATCCTCATTAAGCAAAGCACCCAAAAGTGTCAACGAGAGGGGGAGGGAGGAACTGGATAAGGAATTGTTTGGATAGCGGTGTTAGGATTGATGAGATGATTTTTTATATACAATAAAAACTAAAAAGACAACATTACAAATAGACAAACACAACCCACACTTCCATCAGCACATTCACATTCCTCAAACAGATATGTCATCCATTCATGCTAACATTTATTTCGTTATATGTTGACTTCATGTTCAAGTATGAGAGTTGATAATTCAATCAGTTAATATCTAAACTCCTTACAGGTATATCCATTCAAGAACCATATCCTTCTCCAATGGATCCTCCATCGACCAGCGTCACTTACCACCACCACGTTGCCAGTACATGGGAGACTTCATTGTAGTAGTAAACACTATTCGCAGGTCGATGCTTGAACATTATTTAAATTGGGTCTCTAACAGTGAATCAACTAAGATGCCTTTAATTTGTATTATCACAGTCATTATGACTAAGATTAATCACCAATCTACTGCTGCAAGATGAATCACCATCAAAACCAACCTCAATACCACATAGCAGGAATCCCAAAGTCATACATCCAGAATCCACCATCCACTCCCAGGGGGAGGAGGCAGATTACCCTCAAATCCATGACACAGGTTTTAATCGGTACTCTGGTATGTTGTTAGGTCTCCTACCCATGTCACTCCACCATCAATGAACAATAGAGTACATACAACACTGAGTTGATCTCAATGAGACCACACTCCAAGGCAGACCGTAGTNTCCTTCCCATGTCACTCACATTATTCAAAAACAGTAGATTACATACAATACTGAGTTGATCTCGAGGAGACCATACTCAAAAGCAGACCACTAGTGGGAGCAAGGATCCACAATTAGCATCACCGCTGTACTGGACGGACAAGAGGCCGTTTATAGGCATTTCCACCAGCAAGACAAGGATGTGACTCCCACTCCTGTTTTCATATTAGGGGAGATCTGTGAATTCCAAGCCATATTTTTTAGTAACCTCAATCTATAAACCCTGCCACAGACAGACAGCGCCACCTTGCCCTTCCCCAAAAGTGACGGTATCTTCCAGAACATTCAAAACCAATTCATATCCTTACCATTTGTATGTTGCAGGTTCAGACAACCAATCCATCAGGCCCTTCTGAAGTCATCTAATAAGTAATCGTTAAAGCCAATAATTTTTGATTCATACTTTTCTCGGCTACTCGTGTTGATCCACCAGTTTTTCAATCACATCCATCAGTATGATTTTATATCTATACTTTAGTCAGACGAGACAAGGGAGGGAAGGAGAGAAGAGGACACGAGGTGGACAAACCATAAATAAGCACTGCATAGGGCCCCGTCACGCTATGCAGCTATAAGGCACTACAGTGAAGCAAATCCCCAGCTCTGTAGGCCTGTCACTTATTTAGGCACACTAGGGATACACCCTTAGAAATTAATCATTTTATTGTCATCTCCCTCTCCCTCCCGATTTATAACTTATTAAAGTAATTAGACATTTCTTTCAAATCATCATTCATTAATAGTCCATATACACTTCACATCTGCAACATTCATTCATTATCACTTCAAAATTTCTTCTTTTATCATCCACCTACTTAATCACCAATCAAGGCCTCATGGTGGTTTGTAGTTTTTTTTCAAGATTGTAGAACAGTGATTCAAGATAGTATTTGAACACTGCTCTAAACCATAATTCTGGTCTTTTCATTTTAATCAGGTTGCCCTGTACCGCAGTATTAAATACTCGATAACAGGTGTATATGTATAAGTATTGTGAGGCTCTTCTTAACCATTTTTTGTTTTTATTCAAAAAACGATTAATTCTTGTTTTTTTTGTGTCCAGTCTTTATTCATGATTTCATCAATATTGTGATTGTTTTCTCCTTGTAACTATTTAACATAATGGCAATCTTCAAATATGTGTAGGTTATTATCATCATACTTATCACATAACACACACAAAGGGGTATGACTAATCTTCATTGCAAAATTCCTTTTTGGGGAAGCTAGTCTGTCATGCATTGCACACCAAGTCACATCAGACCAGTGGCCGGGGATCTTTTCATTCCAAACCATATTCCATCGTAACTTCATGTCCCCAATCACTCTAGGCACAATGATTGCTTTTCTTTTGTTCTTAATTATCATAAGATTTAAATATAATTGTTGTGGTGTATATGATAATATTGGTTTTTTATCCAGAAATTTTGTAGCTGGTGCTCCAATAAGATCGTTTGGCACACAGTTACAGTGTAGTTCCTGTACTTTTGGGGTTGCTGCCATTAATTCCATAGGTGAGTATCTTGTGCCCATCCAATTGGTAATTCTAGTTGCAAATCCCTCTACGTCTTTCAGGTTGCAATTATCTGTTATTACGTCGAATATCGTATAGTCAACTCTTCTAGCCACCCAGTTAGGAAACTTGATTTCATTTTCAGTTAATATCCTATTGTGATATGCCGGCTGTCCTAATGTGGAATCAACTCCACTGATCTTAGGGCAAACACCGGCAATATCTAAAGCCAACCAGATTTCTTTGTATTCCGGTGGAAAGTTTTCAGTGGAGAAACTCTTTGCAGTGCAAAATAGATAGTTAGTAGCCAACTCTCCAGATCTGCATTCCTGCAGTACTNCCCTAATTACCATAATTTCAAAATTCTCCTCTGTCACTGCAGCTATCCTCCTGAATCTTCCAAGTTGACATNCATTATTGCGTGTCCTTACATCAGGAAACTCCAACCCTCCTTCTTCGTTTGGAAGTACCAAAATCTTTCTTGCGACCCACTTCCTCTTTTCCAAAATGTTTCAAGTAATATTCGTTCAATGTCTTTCACCTCTCTACTGGTAGGCCTAATAATGTGTAGTAGGAACAGCATCTGTGACAACAAGTAAGTTTTTATCAGATGCACTCTGACCAGGAGAGAAGCTCCTTTCATCAATGGCCACATCTTTGCTGCGGTGGTCTTCATTTTCTCTATTACTTTCTTGTAATTTAACCTGTCAGCATTTTGGTGTCCACATGTAATCCCTAGTGACTTGATATGTGTTTTGTTTACTTTATATGAGGAAATATAAGCACTATCTAAAGACAGATTACTATGTCTTGATAGATATATTTGTCTCTTATCCTCATTCAACATTGCCCCTGATGACTTTCCGAAGGAGCGGAATATTTCCATTGCTATATTTAGACCCTTTGGTGATTTCAGGAACATGGTATTATCATCCGCGTATACTGATAGGGGAATACGAGTATCCCCAATCAGATACGCATGATCTTTTAGTGCCATCTTGAGTCTTCTTATCAATGGCTCTATAAACATGGAATACAAGATTCCTGAACAGGGGTCACCCTGCCGGACCCCTCTCTCAACTGAAATTCTAGGTGTTAAGCAGCCATTGATCAGTAAGTGTGTACCTGAATCTTTGAATATCAATCCTATAAGGTCTCTTGCATTTCTATCAAAATTCAATGCAATTAGCATTGACTCCATAAAATCATGTGACGTGGCATCAAATGCCTTTGCCTGGTCAAGTGATGCCACAATCAATGGTTTTTTTCTTTTTTTCTGCACACCACATCAGATCACGGGTCGCCGTAAGATTCCCTAACATACATCTCCCCCGAATGGAGTAAGCCTGTTCAGGGGAAATGTATGTACCTGCAATCTCGGCAAGTCTCCTAGCAATTATTCTTGAATAGATTTTATAGTCTAAATTTTGCAAGGATATTGGACGCCATTCATCGAACTTGCTGAGATCTCCTTTCTTTGGGATAAATATTGTATATGCTTCCTTAAATGAGCCAGGTAGTTTCCTTTTTTTGAAAATCTCTCCCAATACTTCATGGAGCACTCCCACGAGTTGCAGTCTAAAGGCCTTGTAAAACTCTGCTGGGAGGCCGTCCAGCCCAGGTGCTCTGCCATTTTGCATCCCATTTATAATACTCTCAATCTCGCTCCTAGTAGGGGGAACAGAAATTGATCGACTGGTGTTTTCATCAAACTGGGGGAGTGATTCAAACCACAAACCATCAATTGGTTCATCATGTACATTCGCCTTTAGTTGTTCAGTAACTTTCTGAAAAATAGCAGCCCTTACGTCTTTTTGATTTTCGTATTTAGTTCCATTGATTTCTATTGTTTCAAATATTGCATTACTCTTGTGTGACATTATTTTACGAGCCTTACTCCAGAATTTCCTATTTTTTGGCGTTAGCCAATGTCCAATTGCCAAGCTACTGTTACTGATTGCATTTGGGCCCCATTCACATCTCCGAGCGCAATTATTGATTCCCTCGACCATCTCTTCTGATAGGGATTCAATTCCAGCAGAGAAGTCGGCTTTTACTATTTTGTTCCTTAGTGAGTTTGATTTTTTGTGTCTCATCATTACATTAATTTTTGTTATCTCATCTGGTACTGTCTCTTTAAACTATTCCCATTTATGGAATATATTATTCCCTCTGTCTGCAAACGTTTTTTTTAATAAATCTCAATTCTTTCCTTCATATACTCATTTTCCAATAAACCAATTGGACATTTCCATATTGGACCTCTACCTTTTTTGTTATCCTCCCCATTTGCTATTTTAGCAACCAAGGCGAGATGATCTGAAATGCCACAGTCAACACGCTCTATTGAGCAGCATATAATAGGTGGTTCAATATTTGGGATAAATATTTTATCAATTCGATTCTGGCTTCTACTGAATGTAGGGCCAGACACATTTCCTCTCATAAGTACCCACATATCATTTAGGTTACATTCCTCAATCATATTAAAGTATCTGTGTGATTGTATTGTGGGGTCTGTATTGATATCTCCCGCCATGATGATAGGAGAATCGTTGTATTTGTTCAACAAGCTCCGTAATCCAAACATCAAGGTATGCCTCCTGTTATTTGGCTTGGAAGGTAAATATACAGAAATTAATATACGTTTCACATTAACAATAGATACCTCCAAAGCCATAAGGTTGCCATCATTATTCATACACTCCTTAATAACCTGCAATACCTTTATTCTTTTTCCTTTTTTTATAAAGATACCGGTACCCCACTTTTTATTTATCCCTTTTTTAGACATGAAAAATTCCCTTGAATCACTATGAATCATCATTCTATCAATTTTGGTTTCTTGGATATAAGCTGTCACAGTTATAATCCCCGATAAATGATAACAGCTGACACTGCTTTTCCAAGGTACTGATGCCAAATGTGTTTATTGTTATTATGTTTATTGCCATTATTGGGTTCGTAATTGGATGTTTTCTACAGATACTTTCTATTCTCTTTCCTTTTTTTTGGAACATTTTTCTCTTTGGGATTATTTGCACTTATAGATGAGAAAGACGAGAGATCATCTGCCGGCTCTGGAGCATTTCTCTTACGAGAATTCAGAGATGTCTCGTGTTCCACAAATTGTGCATGTCAAAGGGTTAGGGTTAGGGTTAGAGTGTTAGGGTTAGAGTTTTAGGGTTAGGGTTAG
>PXIH01S0000522.1:23128-38843 GCA_003024985.2 Euperipatoides rowelli
TTAGGGTTAGCGTGTTAGGGTTAGGGTTAGGGAAAAGGAAAAGTCATCCTACCTCCAAAACGCGGCTGAAATCTGCCTGGGTAGCTGACAGATCTCAGTGGTCCCGAGACCAAGAGTGTAGGGACCAAGATTTTTATTGACAGCAAGAGAGTAGCACAGAAAGGGTCCAAAAGATAGATATCTCTGGACGACAGTAAGAAAATAACAAGATTCTCAATTTCATTTCACTTGGAGAAACACTGTAGACACAAACACTAAAACCAGTAATAAAAATAAAATAGGTTAAAAAACAACATGCAATCTGAATGGATCCCCACACCCACACTAGCTAACCACCTAGCAGGGGGAGGAGGGAGGAAAGGGAGCCAGGAACCAACTCTGCAAAAAGACAGAGTGGGGGAAAACAAGGATATTGGCGCATGGTGGAGAAGACTGTATGTACCCCACCTCTAGTTGGAGACGCCATAATGATAACACTGGTGAGGGGTTTAATCCATCAACCAATGCACCACCTGAGAGGGGAGGAGGAATGCAGGAATAGGCATGATGGAAAACCATAGGAGGAAATGAGATGCAGAAATTAAAACTAGAACTGCCAAAAGCAACAACTAGCACTAACTCACAGATTATATCAACAAACAGGCAACACCTAGCAGGGAGGAAGAGACAGAACAGGGATCTCAGCGCATGGTGGAGAAGGCATTAGGTTCTCCACCTCCAACAGGATACGCCATAATGATGGCAAGGGTGAGGGGTTTAATCCATCAACCGATGCACCATCTGAGAGGGGAGGAGGGATACAGGAATAGGCATGATGGGAAAACAGATGAGAAATTGAGATGCAGAAATTAGAGCAGAAACCACCAACAGTGGCATCAGCTCCAACTTCTTCTATTCCTGTATCTCTCTTCCAGGTCGGCTTCTTGTGCTTATCTGGTTGATTGTGCAGTGAGTGAGGATGGATACTTTTATGCTGAGTGGGGTTTAGTGTAGAGTAGGTGTAGGTTTTAACTTAACAATAAGTAATAATAATTATAAATGTCTTTATTGCTCAGGTTTGGGTATGCAGGTCATCAAAGTCGGCCACCCGCTACATCTAGAGTGTGACCGAGAAACTGATGTCAATTTCACATTAGATCAGGCCCCCGTACATGAGAGGAAGACTGATCTACAAATGAGAAAACACTACTCATCAGGTTCAATGCCAAGTGGTCACAGACATACAAATCAAAACCCTGCACAACCACCACCAAAGTTGTGAATTGGAGGCAGAGCAACCATGGTCACACTTCCCATGTTCAAAGCCAAATTTTCGTTTTCCCTCAACAAGAGAAGAGGGTTGTAGCCATACTGATGGTGAACAAGCGAGAGCAGCCACTTGGATATCACCCAGGCAGTCACAGCGTTAATCTTCACAGACTCGACCACCAAGCATGGACGACTCCATGGAGAACACTACTCACTGAGCTGCATAAACTGAAAGTGTAACCATAAAAGAAAACATAATCACATATAAACATAGCAAGGCTATGAAGATACAAATCAGTCTAGCCTGGCTCCCACCTAAGTAGAGACCAGGCACAAAGCATGAGTTTAAAAAACAAAGAAAACAGTTCTGAACCAAATGACAGGCTGCCTGATGGGAGAGAGTCCCGGATGGGCGATTGATACAAAATGCTTATAGCACACAAATATCAAACAGCAAAGAGAAGCCACTTTTAGTGTCTTGATCTTTTTACTCCAGTATTTCTTGTATCTAGGATCCAGAGAGTTGATATAATGAACCAGAAAGCTATCAATATTTCTCTTTTCAGCCCACATCAGCAGGTAAGTAGGACAGTTCAAGAATATATGTAAATCAACTAATGTCCATCTCCCACAAGCAGCACAATTTGGTGAGGTGATATGTCCCATCAAGAAGCTTCTCCTTGGAGAAGTTAATCGATCATGAAAAGCTCTCCAGGTGACACCAGACCACTTGCGAGGAATCACAGAACTCCATATTGAAGACCAAGCAATCTTACTACCAACAAACATTACAGCAGCAGGGCCGAGCGCCCTAGTACTATTAACATTATGTACCAAAGCATGCACCGTTGCAGTAGTGAGAGACGTAATTGTCTTACTATAACCATTAAGGTTGACCCGAGCTTCACCCATCGTAACTGGGACCAAATCAGCAATCAGTTAATCATCCTGTGGCAAAGTCCCATACAATTGTCTAAACGTGAAATGATGAGCAAGAAAATCGGTAACGTAGGTACATAGGTCATATGAGCTTTTCAGGCGACACCTATGATTAATTAAGTCTGAAACTGTATAGTCAGTATTGCGAGCATTCCACCGGGGAAATTGTAGATCATTAGATGCAATATATCTGTTATGATAGATCGGTTGTGCAAGCAGCAAAGGTAGCTTTAACTCAGGCACCACCTGCAACACATCCAAAGCTCCCCACAGTTCCTTATACTCAGGCAGCATGATACACTTAGAGAAAGCAGCTGCCTTCGCAAAAAAGAGATGGCAACCAATATTCCCATCAGCACAGGTCCTCAACATAGCACTCATCACACGAGTTTCAAGAGTGACAAACTGAGTAGTAGCAAGCCGTCTGAACCTAGACACCCGACAGGCCACCATTCTAGCATACAGATCTGGAAAATTGACCCCACCTCTTGAATAGGGCTGTGATAAGCAAGAAACAGCTACCCACTTACGCCTAGCACTGCCCCAGAAAGCATCAGTAAGAATGGCATGCAACTTCTTGATCTTGCTTAATGTTGGTGAAATAGTGTGAAACAAATACAGAATCTTAGATACAAGAAACGACTTAATTAGTATGACTTTTACAGGCACAGAGGAACGATCCAGAACACATCTTTGACTAGCAGTATACCCAACCTTCTCAATCAATAACTTATAGTTCTGCCTGTCCGTAGTAGGTGTTCCAAATAACACTCCCAGGGACTTAAAGAAATCTGTCCTGGATAACAAATATTCCTCACATTAGGGTCATGATCACATCTCATATTGTATGCAAACAGCTGTGTCTTGGCAATATTAAGAGTTGCCCCGGTTTCAGTACCAAATTCCCCAAAGATATGTAGTGCCTTCGGAAGTCCAGCAGATGACCTAAAAAACAGTCAGGTCATCTGCATAGACAGACAGTGGAAAATGCTCAGGACCAATCCTAAATGCATATTTGACAAGGTCAGCCTTAAGACACCTAACCAGTGGTTCAATAAAAAAAGAGAATAAAATCCCTGATGAAGGATCACCTTGATTGACCCCCCTGAATATGGAAATTGCAGGAGAGAAAGCTCTGTTAATAACAAGATGTGTAGCAGCACCTTTATATAACAATGAAATCAGTTTCCTGGCATGCAAGCCAAAGTTCAAACGACAGAAAATACTGTCCAGAAAAAGATGGGACACAGCATCAAATGCCTTTCTCTGGTCAAGAGAGGCGACCAAAAGTGGAAGCCCCCTCTTTCTAACAAACCAAATAAGATCCCTAGTGGCTGCAGCGTTCCCAAGCATGCACCTCCCCTTGATTGAATATGCTTGCTCCGCAGAAATGATAGAATCACCTATTAAAGACAAACGAGAAGCCATGATCCTAGACAAGATCTTGTAATCTTGGTTCTGTATTGATATAGGCCGCCATGCATCAAACGAACTCAACTGCTCTTGGGTATAAAATTGTGTAGACCTGCTGAAAAGAAGCAGGAACTGCTCCGATCAGAAAAATCCTATCAAACACCCTGGCCAAAGGCCCTACCAGTTGGAGACGGAATTTGCGATAAAATTCATTGGGCAGGCCATCCAACCCAGGCGATTTACCTGACTTGAGCCCCTTAATGATGTCCGATATGACGTCAGCAGAAGGAGCATCAATAAAGCCATTAGTACTCTCAACATTCACAGCAGACAACAATTTGAGAAACCTATTACATGCAGAAACCCTGCAAGGCCAAGGGGCCATTTGTCTACTAATATTACCTACAACAGCACTCCTGATATCCTTATCATTAGATTAAGTGACTCCGTCCACAACTAATTCGTCCATTTTCATAGGCAAATGTCTCCTCACAGCCGACTGAGCTTTGGCCCATACCTTCTTAGGGCCATTCAAGACATCAAAACCAATCCTTGATGGTCACCAACTCATCACTATTGAAAAGGAAATCCCGTGATTTAGTAAAATTTGACTCAAGAAACTTCCTCTTCAGAGCCCCAAGTGTCCTAGCACATTCCTTCCATAAAGATGAAACAAAATCAGGCAGTGAGCTCTTAAAACTGTCCCACAGCAGGAAGACACCAATATTGTCTTTGGCAAAGAAATCAGTAATATATCGGGCCGTCACTTCACAGAAAATTCGATCCTCAAGAGCCTCGAGTGGGAATTTCCACATGGGCAACCTGGAGTTCTGGGCGACTCCTGGAACTTCAAAGCGAAACAGCACAGCATGGTGATCAGAAAAGTGACATTTTACAGTTCTAATGGTGGCAGGCTTAAAACCACTATTAATAGTAAACCTGGTAAAAATCTTATCAAGCCTGGCTTTCGATCTAGGAAAGGTGGCACCACTGGTAGCACCTATAATTTGAGGCCATGCATCAAGAAACTGCATTGACGCAAGATGGTTGTACAAAAACCTACCAATACTGCCCACTCATCCTGGTTAAAATCACCAGCAATAAGGTTAGTACCAGAGTGTGCATTCAAAAAATTCATCAATTTAAAAATCAAAGAGAATCGCAGTAGTCTAGGCTGAGTAGGGAGATAAATCGACACTATTATCATAGGAACATTGTCTACCTTGGCAGAGATTGCCACAAAATTACCATCACCAGGAATGGTAGAGGGAACAGCAAAAACATCAGATATTTGGATGGACTTACGCACCAAAACCGCAGTACCCCACCTGGGGTGAAGTGGCGAATGACATACATAAGAAGACCACCGATCAGAATTAATTTTGATCACTGAAGCTTTAACTTCTTGAATGCAAGGCAATGTCCACATTATTGATTTCAAGAAAAGCCAGCAACTGGCATTGCCGAATATTGGAAGCACAACCGGAAGTATTGAGAGATATAAGCCTAAGAGACATCTTAAAGGTGGACCACAGCAAACACAGCCCAGATTACAGAACAGTAGAACAGGAAAAAACAACAAAAGTCTGAATCAGTAGATCAACAGGAAGGGGATCTAAGTTTTACGATTTTTCTTCTGAATATGTTTACCCTTGTCTCTCACCAGAAGCACCTGACTCTGACCCACTAGCTGCACGTTTATTCGCACTTTCTGCTTCCTTTCTCCGAGCAAGCTGATAGTCAACAGCATGCTGCAAAAAACTTTCAACATCTTTCATATTCCCACATAACTCTAGGGCAAACTTTTCTCGCTGTGATATGGCCATTGCCTTCTCAAAATCAACTGCAGCAAGTAACCTCTCAGGATATTCGCCCTTTGCATCTTTATAGTCCTGAGCCTCACCAAATATGGCAGAGAGTTCAAAAAACTCTTTGCTCAAATACTTCAAACCGCTTTCCAAGGTCCTGGGGAAGACCACAGCTGGCTTGACCTCATGAGGCACCAAAGATTCTTTAAACCTATGGCCCACAACCTCAGAGGGTGCTGCCTGCACACCTTTAGAGGTCCCCTTATTCTCCACTGAGCTATAAGAAGAAACCCTGTGAAGCTCCCCCTTATTAGGGACACAATATTGGGTTTTACTTATCGAAGATGGTGATACTTTACGAACCATCTTCCCTCTTCCAGGTGAAGAAGGAGCANTTATGCTTTGAACTCTTGGCTTCTTCCCCACTGAGAGTTCAGAACCCGTACCATCACCAGAAGAGATGGCTGGAAGAAAAGCAGTTACCACACAGTCAGAAGCTGGTGAACTGCTCACTGACAGTGGATCCCCTGTAGATGCTACAGAAGGGACAGCAACATCATCCTTCATACTAGCATGACCGTGCTCAACGGGACTACTGGATATACCTTACGTATAGCATCAGCCCGTAGATTATACATATCAATAGCGTTCATTGCCCCAGCTGTAGCCGAGGCCTGAACGCTAGAAGTCGCAATCGACGACCCTCCTGAAGCTTGAATGGTCGTTTTACCGGCACCAGCAGAAACAGGCTGTGGCAACCCACTCAGCAACATTTGCTTAAAAGTCATAGGTTCCGCCTGCTCATCAGAATGAAAAAAACCCTCCTCAACACCCAAATCCGGCTTACTATTCAGCACCAGGCGACAGTTGCGTCTTAAGTGGCCAGTTCCACCACATTTGAAACACTTAGTCAGACCAGATGCTACATTGAAGAACAGCGGTAGCCCACCGTACATTATAGAAATGGTCTCAGGGATAGGGTCGTCATTGAGCATCCTAACCCAGACCTTCCTGCGATGAGATTTCACATGTCTCAATGAATCGCAAGACACAGGGGCCTTGACAAACGTAAAATCATCAGGGGAACATTTGCCAACCCCACTCAAGGCCTCAACTAAATCTGCATGAGGAATGAATGGGGGAACCCCTTGAATCAGAAGTGAAACAGGCTTTTCTGACATCCGGTACACCTTGACCCACTGCCCATCCAACTCCAAACCCTTATCCACCAGGCGATCAACCGCCATGGGATTGGAGACAGTGATCTCGAGCCTATTACGATTTTCGCCATCAAAGGACACAATGTTCCTTTTCCCTATAATCTTGCCAGTGGCTTCCAGGTAGTCCTAGAATGAAAACCCATATGATTTCCGAACCCAAAAAGTCGACTGCAAATAGGACTCATAGGTAGCAGCCTGAACAGCAGTAGTATTTACGACAGCACACTGGTTACCAACTCCATCTTTGTCCGAGGACAAAGGGACACTCACACCACTATCAACTATATGAGATTGACCCACTATGTCATTGACATCAGGCTCAGTCATCAGTGTATCATCACTTGGAGCAACAGCTCCAGCCAAAGGAGGCTTGGTTTATTCCATCATCACCAGAAACTTTAAATGCAGCAGTATTCAACAGCCTCTTCTTAACGTTATCAAAAAACCCCAATTCACCATCATTATGTGATGTTGTCCCACGACGCAGGTAGGGGGCAGCCCTGGACCTACCAACTGGCCTGGGAAGGCCACTCCTGCGGGTCTTAAATTGCCCAGAAGTACTATTAGGGGTCTTCAAAAAATCACTAGCACACCATTTAGCTGCAGCTTTAGTATCAGCTGATACTAAAAGACCCTCTGATACTTCCATTGCCACACCTCCATCATCATTCCAGATCCCATCATCATCATCAGCCCAGTCAGCATGCTCAGGCACCGGATCCACAACCTTTGGCACCAACCCCTCCAAAAATGGATCAGAAGTACTAGGGTGCGGGTCTTTAGGTCCTGGAGTACCTACATCAGAAGACCGCCCATCAGCANTCTCATCAACCACAGCAGGCACCAGTCCAGCTTGATCATAGGCCACAACAGCTAACTCAAATGATGAACTAAAATTTGCCACCCAAGAAGGGGGGGGGGTACTAGATTCCATGTTACTAGCACAAGTAGTCAACTCAGGGAACAAAAATAAATACAAAATACAGACTGAAAGGCAATTTTTTAACTTAAAAACAGGCCCCAACCCAACACTTTGTAGCCTAGTCAAACTATGTAAACAGCAAATAATTTATCAAATAAATGGTTCTAGTATTAAATAAAACAATTCCCTGTTTAGTAGATACTTACTTAACAAGGTCAAAGAAAGAAAACCCCCACAAAATAGCACCAAAATTGCTCAGGATAGTGCACTAGTTGTCACTGCAATACTTAAGCATAAAATGAAAGGCCTAAGCCAACCTAGTAATCATATATAAGCATTTTAAAACACACTAATTAATGCATAATTATTCGATACACCACTCAAATTTACATCATACTATCAATAAACTTACTTCTATTATTGAAATTAATGCAAATATCTCCTTACTTGAGGCTTGGTATTGATTTAAAACAAAAATAAGAGAGCAAGAAAAATCTGCCAGCCTTTCCAATATGGAAGCCAAACAGGAAGTAAGGGTTAGGGTTAGGTGTAGTACATCCTGCCTCCTCGTCCGGGATACTCCCACCTTGGTCGAGGGGTGAAAGTATTGGGCCCCGAGAGTCGGAGTGCAAGGAATCAAATTTTTTTTATTGATAGTCAAAGATAAAGGAACAGGTGAAGAGTTCTACAGATAGACATCTGCAGAACAATAGAAGACATATGATAGTACTAATGCAACAGCATGTGGAGGAGCAGTCCCAAGGCCCAATGTTAGGGTTAGGTTTGGGTTTGGGTTTGGGTTAGGGTTTGCGTTAGGGTTTGGGTTAGGGTTAGGTCTTTAAACCTTGGGCGTCTGTTCTTCTGTCGCGGCCAAACACCGGATTCGGTTCCTCGTAATTAGGGCGAACCCCCGAGGAAGCGCCAGTGCTAAGCCACAAAGCGGCAGGAGCACAGAGGCCCTGTAGACATATACCCCCATGCAAACAGTTACCATGCCGATCCAACTGCACACCCCTCCCTCAGTTTCCGTGGCAGATCCCTAGGGAATGCACCATGTCAGCCGAAATTGGGTAGAAATGAGAACAAAACCAACATGGCGACATGTATTGCACTGAGGATACAACTAAACACGACACAAAGGACATAACTACTACAAAGATACACCACATAGGGAAACCCCAAAACATATAATGGCATCATGGATGAAGGACGACAGGTGGCTAAGTGCTATGCCAACCTGGCTGCACGGGCTAAAACTGGGAGAGCCCAGAAAAAAAAGAAGTGTGAGTGAATATTTACAAATGATATGATACAAACACATCATCAGGGGAAAAACATCCCTGCACGTGTTTGACGTGAAAACCCAAAACCAAAACCCTAATCAAGAAAAAAGAATAAAATGTATATATAAAACTGTAAAATTTTAAAAAGATAAAATCAGTAAAAAATGTACCAGCCACTGGACACATCACAGCAACCCAGACACATCTAGTTGTTGCCCTAATATTTCTGACGTCATGTCGCACCATGTGGCTCCTACTCCCGACCAGTACTGTCCCCCACTATGACTCAACACCCCTAGAGGTAATCCAGAAACATATATGCGGAGACCAAACACATCTTGTCTCACTTATGATCCATCTCCTACACTAACATCAGCCATCCCCTGGCATGCCATCTAAACAATGCATGCACCCAACCATGAGCATCCTCCAAACTGCAGAGAGTGCCCATCCCAGATGGCCAGTTTGTAATGACGCCTGAAACTAGGAAGGCCACGGCAGCGCAGACCAACCAGTGTGGACTAAGAGCCCTGTGATGAAGGTGGCAGAATCCTGTTTCCAACCATGCACCAGNACAGCCCCAGCACAGCCGGGGGTGGGAGCGGAAGATGAGACTAGACGCACCTTACTCCACTTGCAAGAAGAGGAACGCCCAATCCATCACCAGAGGCTACCTCTGGCCNGCTCGCATGGCACCTACCAGGGTGGGGCACCCTTGGGCACCACCCCCCTGACAAGTGAATTCCACCAGCCTGTAACACTGGCGACACAATCACACAGCAGCCACATGTGCGCACTAGGCATCGCCTACTAGCATGCCGAATAGCACTCCCAGAACCAGACGCAACATTTCTTTGAACCACAGCTCCGGCCTCCTTACTGGCGTGAGACCTGGCACCACTCTAGAAGTGAATGTTCTGTTGATGACATAGAAGAAAAAGAATCTTGGATGAGTCTGTAAATTCGTCTATACCTGTTGATGACACGATTGAAACGAGGGTTGATCCTGGCCCGATATCTTTCCAGAATGGCAGCTGCCCGATCCAGCTCCCTCCGAAGAGGGCCCAAGGCCGGACAGCCACAGAAAAGATGATCCGAGTCTGGAGCAACCCCCCCACACAGCTCGCACCGATTACCTCTGGCGAACCCCATTTCAGTCCTCCTAGCAGGAGTGAGCTGCAATTCATGGGCAGCCCGCCAGCAGGCGTCAGACCAACGGCACAGTACCAGCTTGTTAAACATGACCCGCCAGGAGATTCGACCCATATACTCCACCGGCCGCACAATGGGCGGCCCCTCAGCTACCATACTGTCACTGAATATAGCATATGCCATGTGCGATGTAATGTCTCGCATACAGACAAACCTTTCCCCCTTAACACACCCTACCTCCAGCAGTGTATCATCAATAACAGGGAACTGGGGGTCACATGCAGCCCCCTGCAAAGGAGCCCAAACTCTTACAATTGCACGCATCGAATACTGTGCTGCTAATACCTCCATGACGCCAGTATAAATACCCCCCAGATAACATGCCGGCTCCGTACCACAAATTAATTGCGCAATAGTACAGTCTGCACGGGTTTCAGGCACCAAATTGTAGTCAAACCCCCAACCTTCCAAAATTCTGTTGTGTGGGAAGGGCTGCTGCAACATGTCCAATAGCCTTACATTGTTAGGATAAAAATTCCCAGAATCCAGAACCCCCCACATGGTCCGATATTCGGGTGGAACCCGACCACATCCTAATGCCTTTCCCTTTTGGAACATTTTGATCCCCCCTCTCTTGGGATAAAATGCACTCAGTAACGAATCAAAGACCCTAGTCTCCAGTAATTCCGGGGCCCCACACACCATCCACCATCGTAGCCTCAATGCATTCATAATACATTCAATGTGTGGGAAATCAAGACCTCCCGCCTGTTTTGTCCTTACCAGGACATCCATGGACACCCAACATCGATGATTATGCCCCCAGAAACACACCCCCAGTAGCCCTTGCAATGTCCGCATCTGGGCTTTGGAAATGTTAAATGCTTGTAAAAAATAAGTAATCGTCGAGACCACATAGGTCTTGATTAGCCTGACCCACCTAGTGTAATCGACACCTTGAAACATAGGTTCCATAACTCCAACCAGCTGCACCAACTTCTGATGCAACCCATCAAAGTTGCGAAGCTCATATTGAGCTGATCCAATGTATAGCCCCAAACTCTTGAAACCAGAAGTCTCATATATTACATTACTGAGCTTCCGGGTACCCCATCTCTGCTCTATCCCACGTGTGCAATACACCTGCGTCTTTCTGTAATTTAACATTGCACCAGAAAAACGACCAACCCGGTNAAATATCTCAATGGCTCTGTTGGGTCCTTCTGAGTCAGAAAAAACAACGTTACGTCGTCGGCATACACCGACAACAAAAAAGCCCTACCCGCCAAGCAAAAGGCAGTGTCCATAAGTGAGCGCTTGAGAGCACGGATCAAGGGTTCCATTGCCAAGGCAAACAATATNCCTGATGCAGGGTNGCCCTGCCTAAACCCACGCTCTATGGGTATCTGTCTACTGAAGGTACCATTGATTGCAACATGGACCCCAGCACCTCTAAACAGAAGTGCAATAACTTGGATTGCCTCGGCTGAAAACCCAACATGATCCAACAGCTGCTCAAAATAATCATGCCCAATTGAGTCATATGCTTGGCCTTGGTCCAAAGACATAGCTATCAGTGGTAGCCCAAGCTTATTTGCAGCCCACACCAGATCCCTGGTCGCAACCACATTCCCTAACATACATCGCCCCCTCAATGCAAACGTCTGCTCCGAGGAAATCACTCCCTCAATTGCATTGGCGATACGCTGGGCCATTATACGTGCCAGTATCTTATAATGGCAGTTTTGCATGGTAATTGGCCTCCCACTATCAATTTCCATGAGGTTACAATTCTTTTTGGGTACCATAACTGTATGATACCCTATCTGCAACAGGCAACGTCTTAGTGGTTATGATCTCACATAAAACCACCTTAAGCATCTGGGCCAGCACCTCAAAGTAAAGCTTGTAAAATTCAGCGCATAGGCCATCCAGCCCTGGCACATGGCCCACTGCCATGCCCATGATGGCCTCCCGAATTTCCTCAACATGTGGCATAGCCATGATATGCAAATTGGCCTCTGGAGTGATAGTCGGGACAGTCAAGAAAATGTCCCGAGGCAACTTCCCTTGTGGCAGTCGTGCATACAACCTGGTGTATCGCTCCACGAATATTTCGACTATATCCATATGCTCGGAAACCATGACCCCAGCAGCATTTCATATTGAATGCACCTGATGCCGCTCTCTCCTCTTACTTACAGAAGACCACCATTCCCAATCCTCTCGCATCATATCCCCCATACCGTGCCCCAGAGCCACACTCTGAGTCCTAGTAAAACACCCACCTCCCTCATTCGAACGGTCTCTCGCTGAAGCAATACACACTGCCGCCGAAAAACAGTATCAGTAAAAAAAGTGGGACGTCAGACACCAAGAAACATCTTTCTCTGCCCGCCCACATTCATCCTGAAGCTGGATGAATTTACTTGGCAGCAGACTCCTTAACCTTTCCCAACTCTCCAACGATAATGGTACGTACACTGAGATATGCCCACGAATAAACCCGTCAATTGTCTCAACACATTCAGGTCTCCGCACCAACCAAACAGGACACCTCCAGATCGGGAGTGGCCTCATACCCCCACAATCATCAATTAACAGATTGGCTACCACTGCCAAATGATCAGTGAAAGGGGCGTAAGCTGTAATACACTTACACATATTAAGGGCAAACCTCCTTGGTAACCAGATCTGGTCAATGCGACTCTGCCCACGGCGATACGTAATGCTCAGCATAGTCCCATTACACCAGATCCAGGCAATGACCAAGTCCACCCCAGCACACCATCTGTCCACTTTATCCCACAACTCCGCCCATCGCTCAACATTGCAATCCCCTGCAACGATAATGTTCGTGATTGCAAATGAACGCACATAATAATCAAGCATGTCCAGAGTCACCATCTGACTAAAACGCGATTTAGATGGCAGGTACATAGACATGACATCAACCAAAACATTGCCCACTGTCACTGGCAACCNTGCCAGTGTGTCATGATTGCCAGTGAAACTAGGAGGGTAAGGCCTGATCTCCAGCCCTCCGGCGCCGCACTAAAAACCCCGTACCCCACCCATTACCCCATAGTGGACCAAAAACATATGTCCATCCCAAGTCCCTAATAGCAGATCTCTTACTCTGGTCTCCTGGACGCACAATATATCAATTTTCATCACTTTGGCAAATGTCAGCAGTTTAGCCTGCTTATCGACACTGCCAAGCCCCGAAACATTAAGNGTAGCTATGTTTATATACATTATAACCCAAGAAATAATATGAATACTGCCAACCCCAGTATAAAATCCTCACACCACAAAAACAATATTAAAAAATTCCAGCAGGTGCTTAATACCTTACCCCCTATACCTGCCTTCTTTGGCGCCTCACCACTTTACGCTGTGGCTTTCCAATAGGCAGAACCTCTTCGGCACTGCCCTTAACCACAGGCTCCTCCAAGTCTGAGGAAATTACCAGCCGTAATGCCCGGCTACTAACCTCTGAATCCATGGCCTCCCCTCCATCACCAAAAACTCATACTGTGGGCAGGCATCAATCAACTGATGCTCCTGCTCCTATAAAACCTGTGCCGTTCCCTTCGGGAAACCCGGTCCCACACACGACAGGAAAAACACTATTACTAACACGGGCTACCATAGCTAGCCCATACGCCTCAGTCAACTCACAAAAAGCTTGTGCATTCTTGTAGTTGCTCATTTTCATATTGGGGGCATGCCTCTGAGTTGCACCCCCCTCTTGCTCAATAGCAGGCTTACCACGCGGTTCACCCTGTTGCGTGCCTGTATCTTATACAGGGGCACTTGGAGCCATCTTCTCCAGTTGGGAGGCCTTAACCCCTCGATCCCCACCAGAAGTTTCTTCCCCACTTGTTGATGGACTCCATACTCGCAATGGTTACCTGGACGCCCTGGCTTGTTCCTTACGCCCTCGACCTTTGCCTTGAGCACCACCAACCTTACCGCTCTCAGGCTGTTTTGCACTTGCTCTCTTGGGTGCTGAATCCGTCTGGGCTGTTCCCTCCCCCTGCGGGGCTGGAGCATTACCTCCATCCACCCTTGCCCCAGCTCCCGATGCAGGGGCGGTGAGCGCTGTTGCATCCTGTGGATTTTGCAAGACCTGCTGCTGAGGGGGAGGGTCCCCCCACTGCTCAAACAATCCACTACTGCGTGTGGTGAAAAAGTTCCTAGCAGAATCGATGGCACCCTGCCCCCTATGTCCACTTCCACGTCCCACCAAACTTGGCCCAGCCACTGACCAGGTCATTGGTGGAACTGCCGGGCTGCCCGCTGGTTGCCGCTTCACAACCTCTGCCATCGAGAGCTGTCGCCTTGTCACCCCATCTGTACGTAACAAGGGGCACTCCCTCCTCATGTGCCCCAATGCATAACATTTGAAACACCTGGGCTGATCCCCTGAGACATCCGCTGTAAATTCATTACCAGGAAAATAATGTCACTGTGTCTGGGACAGTAGCATCAGGGGGAGCCCTGAACCACAAGATCCTCCTGCATGATTGCACATGTCCCAATGTGCGATGCCCCATATGCATTTTTGGGATCTCGATATCCTTTTCCTCACAGGTCCCCAAATATTTTAAGGCCCTGATGAGAATCTCGTTGGGTATACAAGGAGGGACACCATCAATAACAATTTTGAGGGGCTTCTCCTCCAACCTATACCCACAAAACCACGACTGCTCGATCTGCACACCCGCATCAACTAGCATACTAGCAAATGTCGCTCGACGGGTATATATTTTCACTTCCCCCCTATCAGAGATATCCATGTGCGTAATGTTGCCGTGCCCGACAACATCAGCTGCAGCCTCTAAATATCGTTTTGCGTCGATACCCAAGGTGCGAATAAACCAGACTCCTCGTGCCTGGGCCTCTGCCCACACCTTCTCCTGCAGTTGTCGCTGCTGGAGCGCAACAGGGATAGTCACTATCGCTGGAGCCACAAATGCTGTGGACTCCTTATCCTGACTGATACCCCCAAAGCAAAAGGGGCCGTGACTTCTCCCTCCCCACCAAAACGCCAACACCTCCAACGTCATCCTTCAGAGCCATGAGTCCAGCATCCACCATCGCCTGTGCCAGTACTTCCTGGACACCAGACTCAATAGCCCCCAGGCCACCCTCCATGCCAGTACCAATCCCTTCATCAGCATCACACGTACTGGAAATATGCTCAGTATCACTGTCTGAAGACTCATATATTGAGTCACCACTATCCTTAGCACCCACCTGAGCTGTTTGACGTACAGCCCGTTCCACCACCTGATTAGTAGTGGCCTGCACCGCATCCACACCATCGACATCAGTGGTCGAGGACAGAACTCCCTTCCCACTAGTGTCTGAATCATCACCAGAGGACTCCGGCTCCACCACCGTTACACCTACATCGTCCTCCATCTTGACCCCTACACTACCTTCCTCATCATCAGAAGATATCACAATTACATCTTCCACATAGTTGGAAACTACCCCTAGGTGTACACCATCATCCCCACTTTGGGAGCTACTATCCACTCCAGGTGACGGATCCATTTGACGCCCATGCTGCAACAAAAATTTCCATTGCTCCCGGGTGGAAGCATGAAATAATTTGGGGATGTGTGCCTCCATACCCCTATATTTTTCCAGATTGTCCACAATATCCCCGTGTGACCCACGGCGCTCCCTTGCGGGTCCCTCCATGCCAGTGCTGCA
>PXIH01S0000525.1:7038-18365 GCA_003024985.2 Euperipatoides rowelli
TTCAATTAAATTAGGTTTTAAAGAAATGTTGCAGACCCCAGAAAATTCTCCAAGACCGCGGACGAAAAAAACAGAAATTGCTCGGTTACAAACTGATCCCAAGGCTCGGTTGTCTCAACAAGACATGGAGTTGCCAAAGGACTCCGTCCAACCTGTTATCTCATCACCTTCCAAAGAGAAAAAGGATGGTAAAAAAGGTGGTTTTATGACTCTAGGCCACAGGACCAAATTACGCAAGGCCCTAATGAAAGTCAATCTTATACCAAAGAACGTCAATAGGTATATGACGAGGCATCATTCCATTACCAGTCTGTAAGAAAGAAACATTTTCCTTATTTCTGCTTGCTTTGCTACCAAGCAAATATAAAAAAGAATTTGCACCACCCACCCTTCAGAAAATGCTAATAGGCTTAGATAGATATTTTGATATTAAGAGACAAATTTATATTTGTTCAATTATCATTTAAAATGTCACATGCAATGAAAAATAAAACATTCGCTATCCATTATAACTTGTGCACGTTTAGCTAGCATTGCCCTAGAATGCATGAATTACAGTAAAAAATTCAAAATAACCCTAACATTCACATACTGTACAAATGATAGCACTTCTAATAATGATAAATGTTTGATAATTTTTTTAATAAAATTCACTTTAAGAAAAACTACTGTTAAATTCTTTTAAATTGATCACAAAATCCATTTGAATTACTGAGAAAATTTTAATTAAAATTACCCCTTTTAATAAACATTGTTAGATTTAAGAACTTTAATTTCTTATNAAATTAAAAGCAATGAAAATATTAAGTAAATTGTTTAGAAACTGAAATTTCAGAAGATTTTGGCTGTTTTAATTTAGTAAACAAAGAAAATAATGAGAACTCCCAAAGATCTCATGAAGAAATAGTATCGTGATATTTGGTCAATTAGCCAATAGCAAGACTTTCTAAACGTCATATTCAAAAGAAACCAATAACAATGCTTCTAGCATTTAAAGGCCTGAAAAGAACTTTAAATTTCCTTTTAAGACAGAGTTTTCTATCGGTTCTCCTTTATTCCACATACTTGTGACATATTGCATATCATTAGAAACGTAAACAAGAAGGTTCAATGTTTCATTTAATATAAAACATGGTGTCCTAGCTTAAGAGATAGCGGTTTTTCAAGCTATTATAAATACGTCTTTTTACGGGTTTTATTTTCATAAATCTTTCCTTTTAACTATTTTATGGTCTTAATAAATTATGTTTTTCTCATAATTTTTTTATTATTTTTTAATTTAAATGGTTTATTTTTGAAAGCAGATAAGTTTATCTATTAAAAAAAAAAAATCAAAATGCATTGGATGAATAATTTTTTTCAATTTTCGTGCTGCAATAGGTAACGTGTCCCCTAAAAATGATGTCAGAAAGTTGTTTTAAATGTAGATTTTGACTATTTTCAATTCCTTAAAATAGGCTTTTCATTCTAATATACAGTATAATTTTTGTGGGGGAATTTTTTAAATTAAACTATTAGTTAATTAAAAGTATATTAAAAATATAATGTAATTTTTTTTCATTGTATTTGACTATCAACTTGCATTGTTTGAAGGAGTTGAAAGGGGAAAAAATTGCAGTAATGTTTAAAAAAAAAAAAAAAAAATGAAGGGAAAAAAATGTTTCTTTCCTCTTGTTTATAAAATGCCCAAATATTGGCAATAACTTATGTATTGTAAGGGTCTAGATTTAAATATTTATTCATCCTCAAAAATCATCTAATAATTCTTTATTTGGTGTACTGTGTGTATTCTGTAATTTTTGCCATCTTCACTTTTCTATTAATGTGGGACATATGGTTTTAAGCTTTTAATTGTAATGCTTGCCTGCTTTTATTTAGTTTTAATTTTCTTTTATTATTCTTTTGCTAATTTATTTTCATGGAAAGTTATTGGTGTTTTAATTTTCTCTTTCAACAATTTTATTACTTTTTTTTTAATTGTTTTATTTTTATATTTTCTTATTAAAATCAAATAAATTAATTACCTTTATTCATAATATATCAATAAGGTATTTTAATTGAAAGAAATTTTTTGTTCTAGTGAAACGCAACTTAATAACTCTGATGACGGTTTGTACTCCAGTCGAAGTCAAAAAAATTCTCCTAAACACACTCCTATTTATCTGAGTCACAGCAACCCCGACCTGACCACAGTGACGCAGTGCTATGAGGACACACGACCTGACTACCCCGAACACATTCTCAAAGTCTACAAGTCTGATCAAACTTGCAAATATTTGTTGATTCATAAGGTATAATCATATTGTGTATTGCAAATAATATTTTTTTTCTTTATTGGAATCATACTCAATTTATTATTTTTTCTTCTTTCACCTGTTCTTGGCAATTATTTTGCAATGTGATATTTAATATGAAATATAAACAGTAAGTTATAGTATATACAATAATTCATAAATTATCCATTTGGCTGATTTGTACAAAAAAAACTAAAAACTTTCAAGCTGCTCCCTTTCCGCCCCTCTCACCAAATAAATACATTTTTATCTTTTTTATTAATTTATTGATCATTTTACAATCATAGACTATTTTAGTTGTTAAAACTTTATCTTAAACTATGATATAAAATCAAAATTGCCTTAATGACATACAGCAATTACTTTTGCCTATAAAAATATTCCTATATACGAAGTATGAAGCTTTCAAAATAATGCTTTAATTCTTATCCTCTTTGAAAGTTGACGATGTCATTGTTTAATTGGGTTGAATAGGTTGTATACAAAAAAAAAAAGTAAGGGAATAATTTTTATTTTTAATATTAAAAAAATAAGCAAAATCTAAAGTATTCATCTTAGTTATAATTTTTTTTTTTGTGGGTTGATAATTTGAAGATTTTTTTTTTTTTTTCATTTTAGTATAAAACACAAAAAAGCGAGGCTTGAATCTATTGGAAGGTTTATAAATTCAACAAAAAATTCCAAGCTAAATCCTTTTAGTGGGAAAATGTTATTAAAAAGAATTAAGCCACCCATCCATCATTGTTTCAAATTCTAACAGTCCATACTAATTATATTTATTTTAACAAATGCTTTATTTTTTTTTTAAATAGTTTCAATAACATTTAAGTTTATAATTTTACAGATATACATGTTTATAGTATATCAAACTGGCCTTTAAATAGCAATTTCACTACTTGTGAATTAAAGAAATCAACACTGTTGAAGACTATTGAATAAGAACTAAGAAAGCAATTTGATATCTTGTATCTCTCTCTCTCTCTAATTAGACATGTGTCATTTACTAAATAAATTTAGTAAATCACAGAATAAATCCTCTGGATTTATTTCTAGAGTTTATACTTTGCTTAACAATATATTCTAAATTAAATCTTAATGATTGCAATTTTTACTGCTCTACTATCTCTATTTTCTCAGGTGAGCCTAAATCTCCCCCCCCCCCCTTTTTTTTTTGGTTTCCATTTTCATGTTTGGTGAAAACACAGCACTTCAGCTTGTAAAGAAACAAGGAAGATTCAGAATTACAATGTTTGACCAATTATACTATAAAAAACAGTTAAAGCCAACTAAATAAGCTATGAAACATTAAGTTAAAGCTACAGTATGTTTCCATGGTAACCAACTCAGCTGTTTAGAAGAGGAAAATATTATTGTAGAAATCTTAGTTACTGCTCTTCTCACATGAGGGCGCTCTACTATATCAACAGCATCTTCATCTGCATAATAACAAGAGATGCCGACTTAGAGATCTATCAAAAACAATTCAACATTCGAAAATCACCTCTAGCAACTGACCCAGTATAAAGGTTGTTGCTGGGCCTCAATAGAGGCAGAAAACATCCAGATCTTCGAGTCTAAAAGATATGTTCCAAATTTCAACATGTTTAGAAGGTCATGAAGAAATAGAACGACAGGTGTATGCAGTTTGCAGCCACCGATGAGCCAACAGCGAACCGGTGAATCCAGAGTGAAAGTCCTCTTCTTTCTTAATAGTTACAGTAATCTCCAGTCTACAATCGATGTCTACAATAGAACCAATATTTTCAACCATTTAATAGCTTTAACTTTTTCTCAACATCGTTATCTACCAGCGTTCATCTTCCAATTAGAAAGTTAAATTAAAAATTGGAGGAGTGGTGTCAATTTTACTAAACCCTAAAAAGTGGCAGGCCACAGGGATTTTTCACTTATAAATGAGCATAATAAATGGGCTTGTTTTTTTTTTGTTAATTTAAGAATAGACTAGTAGTTCATTTTCAAATCTCTTGCTTCTATTTATAGAAACAGCAACAGACAGGTATGAATTTTGATTTGATAGCTCATGTTTGAAAAGAGTGCTAGAAATAAAATTTGTCATTTCAAAATGGAATTGTACAATATACAGTACATGTTTAAATAACATTTATTTATTTATTTAATGTGATGCTGGTAATTTAATTTCAAATGAAATTATTAAATAATTTTAGAATATATAATGAATTTAATTTAATAATGGATCAATTTTTTTTTCACTTTTTTTTTCCTTCTCCAAAGTGAAGAATTAGTATTTTATTTTGTTCACTACACCTGTTTCTTTCTTTAATTACGAAAGTGACAACCTACAACTGGAATCCTGCTTTCAGCATTTTTTATCTTTACATTTTTTAAAGTGAATATATAAAATAAAGTTCCTTACTATTTCACAGTACAGTGATAAAAAATGAAATTGCAGTGGGATTTTCTAATATGAAAATTTAAATTATAAATTATCCTAACAGAAAATATGATTCAGCCTTTATATATTTTGTATAATTAAATGCTTGTGATGGATTTGAGTAAATTTAGGTCTATTGTATTTTTTTTTCTAGGAAACAACAGCAAGAGAAGTTGTAATGTTAACATTAAGGGAATTTGGAATCACGGATCCTAGTAGGTAAGGTCATGTTACAATCTGCTAGGATTTCTAAACATACTGTATTCAAATTTGAACTGTAATGAAACATTCCCCCCTCATATACTGTTTGTCTTTTAGTAACTATTCATTGTGTGAAGTGACTGCTGAATCTGAAGGAGTTATTAAACAGAAAAGGTTGCCTGATCAACTCCAAAATTTAGCTGAAAGGATAAGTCTTAACGGAAGGTAAGTCATTTTTCACTCATTCATTTTATTTTTAAATAGTGGCATTTTAATAAAATTCATTATAAGACTTTCTGTATTTATTATTGCATTACGTAAAGTAACTTTATTACCTGATTGACGCGTAGAAAAAATTTATGATATTTCTGTCTGTTTTAATTTAAGCACTATACACTATGAATAATAAACTTCAACTATGATAAATCAGCATAGTTGCAGGTTTTTGTTACCACACTTACTTCTTTCGAGCAAAGAAATATTTACCAAATTATTTGATTTTAAAATTGTCAAGCACTCTTAAACAATGTTTGTCAATCTTAAATGGTTAATATTTTCTGTCTTTCTAGTCCTAACAAATTGTCTTTTTCTATGATAAAAATGACATTTTTTCAGAATATATATTTTCTTAGTGCTTGAAATGGAGAAAAATGTCCGGAATTTTTAAGATTTGATCATAACTTTATTATGCTAAAATGCATTATGCAATTTAATTTTTTTATGGTCTTAAAAATATAATTGTTTCAAATTTACACACATTCAAATAATAAATTAAGTAAAATTTTAATTTCTTGTAATAATATCACCTTTGTGATGAACTGAAAATCGTTTATTTGGAGAAAGTGGGCTGTACATATTTTTTTTTTAAATTATCAAATTATGTGTACTGTCTTCAGTAGTAGTTTGTTTTTGAGTATTTAACATGTATTACTGTTAGTGGATGAATTGAATCTGCTAAAATGAATTTTAACTATCAAATTCCATTCCAGATATCAATATAAACCATTAGAGCATTCTTTTTAGTATGATGCATAAGCTTGGAGAAAAAAAAATGACAAAATAAAGAGTTTTTACAAGAATATTTTTTGTAAATACTGTGACTGTCAAATTAAGGAAGTATAAAAAGTTATGTTCATTAAAAGCCATTTACAGTAGATTTAGCTATCAAAATTAAAAATGGATTACAAATGTTAAAGAAACAAAAGTTTAGATTACTTTTATGGTTCAGTTATAGATATTCATTACAGTATACAAGTTCACTGGGTTGAGATTATTTAAGTCCCTAGATCCCCCATCTTTATACAAATCAGAATTGATTTTGAAATTGAAGACGAAAGTGATCCTTGAGAAGCGTGGTTACCTGGATGTTAGGGAGATCTTTGATCATGTTGATAAATTAAAGATATGAAACCTTTTCAAGAATTAGTATTCTTTAATCCTCTTTTAAATACTTGACTGACAAAGACATTTGGCCAATGGACAGTTTACCGACGGATATTTTGCTGAATGAACATTGAGCAGACAGACATTTGGTCAGACGGACAATAGGCCGAATGAGTAATTAGAAAAAAGGTCACTTNGCCGAATTGACATGTTTTTTTTTTAAACAAAAGGCAAAAACCTAAACTTTATTCTCAGCTTGCTGAAACAAAATATACTTTGATCAAAATCAACTAAATTAAAAATCAATTTTATAAGAAAAAAAGAGCAGTAAATTAATTGTAAAATTTAAATAAATTTGAAAAAGATATACTGTATTTTAATTTATTTCTTTTAATTTTTTTTTTATTCTTTGCAATGAATTACTTTATAAAATAAACTATATAACCGATGAAAAAAATAACATCAAACAAATCTTTATTGCATATTTACTAAATAAAAGGATAAAAGTTAACAGAAGTCATGTAGCCTAAAGATTATCCAAAACGATAAAAAATGTTTAATCTAATGGTACATAGTTATTTATTACTTAGGAGTTAGGGTTCAAGCAAAGATGAAGTTTAAGACTAAATAAAAAAAATAAGTCAGCTAGCTATGCAATCATACATCATTGGTTTGTTTGGGGTTAAAAGGAGTTCTGGCATTTGCTGGCAGCCACTATAATATAAAATAACAAAAAAAAAATTAAGAGAAAGAAATAAAAATGCTATATTTTTTGTGTTTTTCATCGATTTTATAAAGTTATTACATAGCAAGCAAGAAATAAAAAAATTAAAGTCACACAGTATATCCATTCAACCAAAATGACCATTTTACTAATTATTCATTTGGTTCAATGGCCAAGCAAAGATGAAGTTTAAACTAAATAAAAAGATAAAAAATGTTTATTCTAATGGGAGATAGTTATTTATTACTTATTACGTCCATCGGCCAAGTGTCCGGAACCTTTGTTTTTTAAAAAAAATTAATACTTTTAAAATTTGTGTGTTACCTTATAATTCTGAAAAGCATAAAAGAAAAAATGTTTTTATATATTTTTTATTGGAAGAGTTAATACATATTGTAACATTCATATCAAAGCGATAGAAGTTTCAAGGATGTGCTGTGGTGCATTACATTTTTAAGATACTATATTTGTTTATTTTTAATTTAAATTTATTATTTAATTTATGCTTTACTTTAAAATTCTGAGCATATTAGTTTATTAATAGGATGAGTTAAAATTTGTTTTAAATAATTATTCTTTGCTTAAATTTACTGATGTACAGTAGCAGGCTACAATCCTTAAAAATAAAATAATAAAATTAAATTATTTTAGTCAATATCACCTACCATCATAATTTTTCACACTGCTTTGAAATAATCTACTATATGTCTATGATCCTTATTGAACATTTAATAAAGTTCGTTTTGCTCTGATTTGTAAGAGTAATGCATTAAAATATAAATTTGACATTACTAAAAGTTCTTAGTTTCAAAAATATTAGTTTCATTTTTGGAATTTGCTTTTATCTAATATCGCTTGATTGCTTGGCTACTAAAGTTGGCTCTACTTTTTCTTCATTCAAATTTGTAAATAATAAATAAATGTTTGTTTTCTTTTTAACTAGTTGATTTGATAATTATGCACAAGCAAATATCCCGCTACTTGGCTGTAATTTTGAGTTGCTACAGTTAAATTTCATTTCACATTTAAGTGATTATATTATAATTAGTATTACTAATTTGCATCATTATTTGTTGTTTTTAGGTACTTTTTGAAGAATAATATGACAACGGAAACATTAGTACCTGATGAAATTGCTGGGGTAAGTTTTTAAAAAAAAAAAAAAAAAATAGTGTAATATCCCTGGGTTTTTAGTACTGAAATGAAATTAATAATTGATAGAAGCTTATTTCTAAATCTTCTAAGAGACTTGTTTGTCAATATTTGGTCCTATTTCTCATTTAGGAAAAGACTTGGATATTACGACTATATGTACAGTAGCTAGTATTATACAGGCTAAATGTATTATCTAAAATTTAATGATGCAGCATTGGTGCTTCCATTTTCATTGTTATTTTTTTTCTTCAAACCAAAAGCACCCACGTTTTGTTTTTTTAACTAATTAAACTTTGACTAGTTAATAAATTGTTAGGATCTTGTCACTTTGTTGAGTATTTTTTTGACAACTAACTGTACATGTACAGTTAAATACCATCTATGTGTGCCACCCAAAATAAGTGCAACACTTTTTCATGTTCAAAGTTCTGGCACTGTACAGTTACTAAGTTCACTTAGTACTGGCCACCCAGCTTTTACATTTTTAGTTAATTTTAAGGAAATCTTAATTTGAGCCAGATAAGTGCTCATCTTTCACAGTTTGCTGTTTTATTTAGACATTTAAAGGGTTTCATATAATAATCACGCAAGCCATTTTGAACTCTTATGTCACATTTTTTATGGTAGGCAGTTAGCCTCACATCATTAACTAACATTAAGATATAGTATTGTTTGACTTGTTTAAGCTCATAAACTAATGTTACACTTAGAGCCTGATCTGTGCACCTTTTCATTAAGAGGAACATTTGCTACTGGAGTCTAATGATTTTGCCCTACTCATACTTTGTCATAAACGTAATTTTATTTGTTGTTAATTTCAATACAATTCTATTTAAAAAGGATTGCTAACCTTAACCCCACCCTGACCAGATGGATTGAAAGGATCCCTAACCTTAACCCCATTCTGGCCCCTATTGATAAAATGTTTAAGGTTTTTTTTTTTTTTTTTTTTAGTACGCATAAATACAAGTTTTAGTATGAACTGATATTTGTGCATGATTATGAATGGTTGTGGGGGCCTTAATTATTTCTCGGTTAGCTTAATTTTTGTTTTTGTGAGGTTTGACATTTACCTCAATAAAAAAGTGGTTCTAAGTCACATGCCAATTTTTTTGTAAGTTCCAAAAAAAAATCACATATTCCTATTTTGGGCAAAAACTTTCACCGTTAAAAACTAATCCAACTCGTCACATTTTTCCAAAGTACAGTATGTATCGTGCAAAATTTGTTTGTATTTGGATCAAAGGAATTGTTGCATTAATGTTGAATGGAAATGGGATTAATTCTATTAAAAATATTTGTCATTTTTGTAAAATATAAACCTAGCATTGTACAGTATTTATTATAAATATTCTCAAACCACTTTATTTTAGGAGTTATT
The DNA here is from genome assembly GCA_003024985.2 of Euperipatoides rowelli. Taxonomy (NCBI): domain Eukaryota; kingdom Metazoa; phylum Onychophora; class Udeonychophora; order Euonychophora; family Peripatopsidae; genus Euperipatoides; species Euperipatoides rowelli. The sequence goes on from PXIH01S0000525.1 coordinate 16,590, forward strand.
GAAAGAAAGTCAACTTCAGTTCCTTCAATTAAAGTGTTTAGAAGTGGCTGTGCAGCTTACGCTTCATGACTTTAATATCTTTAGGCAAATTGAGCCCACTGAATATATTGATGATTTGTTCGAACTTAAGTCTAAGTATGGCACCCCACATCTCGGTGAATTTGCAGAGGTATAACAGCTTAACTGATCTTTGTTTAATCTTTTTTTTTTGTCAAATTTCTAATTTATAATTTTATAAGTTACAGAAAAAAAACATGACTTTTATCTTATTTGTTTCAGAGAGTGAACAAAGAAATGTTTTGGGTGGTAACCGAAATTTGCAGTGAAGCGAATATAGTAAAAAGAATGAAAATCATCAAGCAATTCATCAAAATAGCGCGTAAGTACAGTATGATTGATATAATATGCTGCAGGAAATATTATATCTAAAATGTATGCCTAAAAATAAGATTTTATTAGCATATTTAAAATATAAATGAAATGTGTTATATAAAATATTGTAGCACTTAAAGAAAAACTAAACTAAAAAATAAAAATATTTAAAAGTAATATATGATCATAGTTTAGTGTCTTTTATATGAAATACATTAAATTTGTGAAAAGTTTTTACTACCTTGATAATTTGGAATAAGTTTTCAGCTCAGGCTAATATTTACAAAACCATATGATTACATCAACTTGTGATAATACAATAGATAGTAATCATACGATTTTTTTTTTTTTAAAAAAGTTGACACTGTCACAGATCAACAAATCATGTGTGATGTAATATTTGGAAATGTTCTTTATGCACTTTGTGTGAGTTTTAGAAAGTAGTATAACTAGGTGTTTCTGTAAAGCAAAATAACCATTTATTATTTAGAAATATAAATGCCTTATGAAACTCAACAGACATGCTTGACAGTATCTACAAGAATAATCTAGAATTAATGTCGGAGTATCTAATGTTAATTATAAAATGCCAGTTAATAACTGTTTTAGCAAGTAAAATTATCACAAATTGTAAATTGGCAGGCAAATATCACTCTTATTAGCCTAAATTTTCTTGATCCATTTTCATATTCGCCCCCCTTTAAATTTGTAATATTTTTGAAAATATTTTTTTTCACACAGTATTTAATGTTTTAACTATAAATTTGAACATGTGGAGTTTGACTAGTTAGTTTAACAGTTATTCTAATGAGTGAGATTGTGTTGGCTTTTTAAAAATAATTACGAATAGTTTAATTTGATATAAAATTGTTTACAGTTTTAAAAATAAGTAAATTATAATTTAATAAACACTTAAGATTTTCAAAATTAAATAGACTAAAGCTATTGTAAAATAGGAAATAATGCTCAATATTTTTAGCTATAATGATAGACTGTTTTACTTAAAGGATTGTTAATCTATTTTTAAAAACATTAATTAAGATAGCATTTAATTGTATTAATTTTTGATTTTGTATTTAAGGACACTGCAAAGACTGTAAGAATTTCAATTCTATGTTTGCCCTCATAAGTGGTCTGGGGCATGGGGCCGTGTCGCGACTCCGAAATACGTGGGACAAACTACCAACAAAATACATGAAGATGTTTGAGGTAATTTTGATTTGTTTTTAATTAGTGTGTGATTTTTTTAGTTGGTTTAAAATGGGCAGCAATAAATAGTTTCACTTTGAAAATATTGTCTTTTTTTTTTTTTTGTACTTTCTTAATTATTTTTTTTTCCTTCTTGAATTTTAGGATTTACAGGACATTATGGATCCCTCCAGGAACATGTCCAAATATAGAAAT
>PXIH01S0000529.1:0-10928 GCA_003024985.2 Euperipatoides rowelli
AAAAAGAAAAGAAAAAAGATCAGATAGTTTGCAGCAATTGGTATTATTTTTAGTAAAAAATCTTTGTTGGAATCTATCGTTATTTTCAAAGTATCAGCAACCAGGAGGAGTGTGCAGGCACTAATAAATTAAAAGATTGGACAGTTTGCAGCAATTGGTATTATTTTTAGTAAAAAGCCTTTGTTGGAATCTCTCGTTATTTTCAAAGCAACCAGGAGTGCAGGAAGAAAAGAAAAAAAAAATACAAGATCTAAAGTTTTTAGTAGACAGCATCAGCTTAATTACTGTACATTATTTTAGCTTTTAATTTGATTATTTCTAGTTTGCCTAATAGAGAATATTTTATTTTTACTTTATTTAAAAACTTTTATTTTTTAAAAATGGAAAACTTAAAATAGTTTATTTTAATTTGACTAGCCTACATTTTTATGATGTGGATTTCAAATAATGTTACTAAGTGTATAACAATAAAATTGTTGATAAGATGTCTATGTAGGCTATTCTTTTTTTCCCTTCCTTTTATTATGAATAAAGTTTTTTTTTAAAAAAAAAATCCATTTTCAAATAAGCTGTTTTTTTTTTTTAAAATAATCTATTAAATTAATTGAATCAGTAAATAACAGGGTAGGCAAAAAAAAACGTTTTTTTTTTTAAAAAAAAAACGTTTTTTTTGGTTTAAAACATTTTTTTTTGTTTAAACCAGCTTTTTTTTCCATTAATGTTTTAATGAAAGAATTAAATCCTTCTTATTATATATGTCAATTCCATGAAAATCTGGACATTAATTGAAAAAAAAAAAATTTTTTTTATAATGTAAAGTCTAAAATTACATTTATAGATTCTTAAAAGCTTCAAATTAATTAAATTTTCATGTTTGGACATTTTGATTGGCGATACTGGTTATCAGCAGCCATCTTGTTCCTGTAATAGAATTGGAAATAGTAAAAATATACTATAGTAAGACCTTTTAAAATGTGATTAATAAAAAAAATCAGTTCTTTTTTTTTTTAAAAAAACAATTGTTTTTTTTTTAAAAAAACCAATTGGTTTATACTGTGGTTTAAACCAAGGTTGTTTAAACCAACCAACCCTGGTAAATAATATCAAAACAATTAATGAAATACAAAGTTTTCAAACTAAATCAATTGGGATAAAAACAACAGTGTGTCTACTCTACTTAGAAAACCTAAGATATGATTGGTTCAATGGTTAACAAGACGAGAGCAAACNGATAAGTCTGCGTAAAAGTTGGATTTTTTCAATAATTACGGACCACAATTGATGGCTATCCATCTTTTAATAGCGCATGACTGGCTTCCCCAATGCACATATTTTATGTAAAGCTACCCGTATTTACGCAATGAACGAGCATTGCGTAGAAGTATAAATGAGAATTAAATGAGACTTTACTGATGACGAAGGATGGCTAAATCTGTCTTTTAATAACGCATGTCTAGCTGCCCCAAAGACCATGATTTTACGCCTAAGTTACCCGTCTTTAGGCATGAATGAGTATTGCATAGAAGTATAAATGAGCCTTTACAGACGACAACGGATGGCTATCCATCTTTTAATAGCGCATGACTGGCTTCCCCAATGCACATATTTTATGTGAAGCTACCCGTATTTACGCAATGGACGAGCATTGTGTAAAAGTATAAATGAGACTTTTAGTAGGATGGCTATCCATCTTTTAATAGCGCATGACTGGCTTCCCCAATGCACATATTTTATGTAAAGCTACCCGTATATATGCAATGGACGAGCATTGCGTAGAAGTATAAATGAGAATTTAAATGAGACTTTACTGACGACAAAGGATGGCTAAACCCGTCTTTTAATAACGCATGTATAGCTGCCCCAGAGAGCATGATTTTACGCCTAAGCTACCCATTTTTAGGTATGAATGAGTATTGCATAGAAGTATAAATGAACCTTTACAGACGACAACGGATGGCTATCCATCTTTTAATAGTGCATGTATGGCTGCCAAATTGTGCATGATTATACGCAAGGCTATCTGTCTTTGTGAAACGGATAAGTATGGCGTAGAAAATATAATTGGCATTCATCTATTTTATGCATTCATTCACCTTTTAATCAATGTTACACTATTTTTGCTTTTAAAGAGGGATAAATTGCCTCACCCCCACCAACTCCCAACACTCATTAGCAATAGAAATAAAAATGTATCCCATTAATAAACTTTAAAATAATTAGAATTGAACAAATATTCAATTAGATTGTTTGACTCTACTTTAATAAATCCTCAGGGACGACACCGGAGGGGGTGGGGATGAGGGGCTATAGCTCCCTAAAATTTTCTTAGCCCCCCCTATCAGCCCCCCCCCCCCCCCTACTTTAATAAATCATACATCTTAAAACCGCCCATTTCCAGGTTTCAAGTTACTACTGGACCGACGTAAATAATCTAAATCAGAAGTACCTAAAAACTGGAAGGCCTAACTCCTATTTTACCACATTTTTTAACATCTGTGCATCTATTTTCATCATTACGGAATGGCTGACGGGAGTTGTGTCAAAATGATCGAAATTGATCAAAAATGATTATTTCACCTCTAGATTATCCATAGTGTTGGGGCATAGTGGATTTCACACGTAGTTGGAGTTAGGGTTCAGGGTAACGGTAAGGTTAACACTGTAAATAAAATAATTAAGGCGGATAGCCATCTTTATCATGTGACTTAGGCCTTCCAGTTTCTAGGAAGTCGTATCTAAATTATTTATTTACTCAAGAAAATATTCTCACAGATAAAAAAAAAAATAATAATGTTTTTAAAAGAAAATAATAAAATTTCAAATTTGCCCAAACTGCAAATAATTTCTTAAATGCTTGTGATAAAAACTAGATTATTAAATTACTTTGAACTAGACTTGGTCGACTTTGGAAATTAAAAAAAAAAAAAATACTAAAGCGTTTAAAATAAAAAAAAAAATCGTCAAAAGAAAGCTTTTGTTAATAAACAATTAATAATGTGCCAAATGCCGATACAAATTGATCAAGTAAGTTTAAATTTCTCTAGAGCATGACTTGCTGGACAAACAATCTTTTGCTAAATTTTTCTTAATTAAAAAAAAGAATCTAAACATAAGGAATTTTCAAATTTCCTCAAGGATAACAATTGAAATTTGCTTATACCCCAGGGTTATTCATTTCCTATTTTCACAATCAATTTTATTTTGATTGATTACAAATGTTTCTAGGGTAGGAAAATGTTTGATCATTCTTTTTTAATAATAAAAAAGTGGAAATTTTCTGAGCAAATAGTTGTCAATAATATAACACTTTGAATTTATCTTATATATATATATATATATATATATGTCGTATATTTTTGGTGAGGTGGTGTCAACATAAAAATGTTATGTAAAATTCAGCCAAGCTCATGTATACAAGTGTAAAACTCTAGAACAACCCACCCTCTCTACTCAGAGCCTACATATAATGAACAGTGACTAAACAGGAAAACCCCAATACTTATTTGAAATCAAGAAAAGTATCAGCTAACCAGCTGTCAGAAAAGCAAGACACTCGCCGAGCTAACACCACCAACTCTCGTTTTTGCGCTCAGATAAGCTATATTTTTGCATCTGAAATCAACCCACATCCTATACTGCTAAATAAGCAAATAAAAGTGAAATAATAATAGTTGACCCCTAAGCTATGTTCACATATAAATATATAAACTTACAAAATACTGTGTTTGGTGGAACAAAGATATAGTATAAGAGACTCTTGACTCTCTGTAATGAAAAAGTTACTGTACATAGACAAGTTGGGGCTGTGTGGAGTATGTTACATGATTATAGGTGTAAAGACAAACAACAGAGTTAAGGATTGTGCTACCATTGAAATGAAAAAAAAATGGCATTACTATGTCAAGATGTTAGGGAAGCGTCAAAATAACCAAACGTCTCACATAGGCTAAACGGATGAGGAATATGATGACGAACCCAGATGTTTAACTAAACTGAAAATGTAATGACATTTAGAGGTTGATTTAAAAGAAAGAAAAATGCATAAATTAAAAGAGGTTGACTCAGACAGTGTGGTAGTTTTAAGTATTCATTATTGAAGAGTCATTTATTAAACATATAAATGTCATTTCTTATTTTATAGAATTGTAAGTTTGCAAAATTATTCAGAACTATATTGTTGAACATTGGTTAATTTATCAACGTTTATATTAATTTGATTGTACATTGCTCATGAAATTGCAAAAAATTATTTTAGGAATGAAAATTTATTATTCCTTACATGAAAAGGGTAGGCTAATCCCTAAAATATATAAAAAACAAATTGATCATAAAGAAAAATCCTATCTAGTCATAAATAAAAATCATGCAGAAATATTTATACCCCTGACTAACATATATGAAGTAAAATAATTTAGTTTAAATAATATTAAAAAATAAATGTAGTGCTAATGTTGGCGGATAGCAAAATAGAATACCACCAACAATAATTTCTAACAATGTTTCAAACAGATTTAATTTTTCCATCATAAGATTTAAAGTGACAAAAGAGATTAAGTTATAGAAGGTCGAAATTGGGTTAACCGCTTTCTCTAAGTTTAAGGCAGCTAAACTTATTGTAACTTGCTGTCGCATGTTGTCTAAAAAATATGTTTTTAAGAAAATATGGAATAAGCATTGAATTCATTACTATCTGAAAATAAGCAAGAATTTAAAAAAATAAATAATTTTTAGACTTTAACACAATTTAAAATTAAGTTTAAGTAAGTGCTATGCATGAAGAAAAGAAAAAAATATATGTTCGATGTTGCCATTTATTTAGATGTATCTAAGTAACTTATTACAATCTATTGTTGTATGTTGTCTAAAAATATCTTTAAAGAAAATATGGAATAAGATCGAGTTCATTAGAATATACAGTAAAAACCCCTCTAATCCGAATTAATCTGGACCAAGCTCTGTTTGGACTGTCAAGTTGTTCGGATTGTACAGTATTTCTATATAATCCATTAAATTATTTTTTTAATTATCTAATAAGCTGCAGGACAATGATAGGTCTGAAATCTAGATACTAGAATACTAGCATCTGTATCGCAGACTTACCATTTTTCGGTAGCCGATCAGACGATTTAAAATTTTTTTTTTTTTTTAATTTTATGTTTGGACTGGGCAGACTTTTAGACTAGAAATGTTCAAACTGGGTGGGGGGGTTACTATATCTGAAAATAAGCAAGAATTTAAAAAAAGGAAGTTAAATCAAGAACAATGTGCATTTATTTATAAGTATCAAGAAAAAAATTTCAACCCCTTCCCCTATCAATTGTTTATAACACTAATGGGCATTATTTAAAATATCATTCGTTGAATCACACAAATAAAAGAACATTAAAATTTTGACATAAAAGAAAAATATACGAATATAAGTTAGATGGTTGCCGATCTCAAAAAAAAAAATAAACATGCGATAATAAAAAATTAAAGCTTTTAAAAGGAGAAAAACAAAAACGAAGCACCATGAATAGCACAATAATTAGATTTAAAAAAAAAAATTAAGAAAAAAAACTCCAAGGTGGAAAGATCCTTCTTGATAGTAATAATCCACTTTGAGCTGGGATTGACAGCAGCTATCACACCAAGCCCAAACAGGGTAAAAAGCCTATCAGGAATCAAATGAAAAATTGAACATCTTGGATTCAGGAAAACTTCTAGTGCTTCACTTCATCATTGACTATGCTAAAAGCTAGGAAATCAGCTTTGTCATGTTGGTGGAGATCATCCTGTGTTTTTTTAACTTCAAGAATTTTGGTTATTATTTTATTACCAAAAATCTTATGAAAATAATACAGCTAGAAGCCGTTCTTATCTCAGTCTGATTCATTGTGACAAATATATGTTTTAGCATTTCTTTTTTCTAGAAGTATGGGAATCGGAATCCTTGTTTACTACATGAAGTGTATTGGCCAAATCTCGGAATAGGTCACAAGAGCCTAGTAGTCGAGGGAATAGTAGAGTTTTTAATAATTGCGCATGTACAATCAGAATGGATAAAAGCGTTATTTTTTTATTTACAGTCCTAACCTTACCATAAGTTCGTAACCCTGAATCCTAACTCAAACTAGGTATTAAACCCGCTATTCCCCAGCCCTATGATAATCTAGAGGTGAAATAATCCATTTTTGACCAATTTCGATAATTTTAACCAATTAAAGGGCACAATTGTTAAAAACTTGACTAATTCCCTCGGTTACTAGGCTCCCCTCTATAGACCTATTATGAAATTCGTTCTCAAAGCTTTCAAAAGGTTAAATTTTAATTTGTGGATATAACACAATAAAACTTTCTTTTAAGTCATGTGACAAATTTAAGGAATAACCCATAAATTAATTTTAACACATTTTAATCCAATCATTTTGTCTATTTTACAAGTTTGGGATAGCCAATAGAATTTTAGAAAAGGTAGTTAAAATCCTCAGCCAATAAATTCGACTTTTTAGGCAATTTCTGAGAATTTTGTTCAAGTGATCTGGAAGGGTGAACCATACTCGGTGAGGCGTAAATGGACGAAATAGCAAGATGATGAAAAAGATGATCAAATAAAATTCTACTCTCCTGTGTAGAGATAACTAATGAAATCTTAATTTATGTAGGATCAGGAAACATTTTCAAGACTCATTGTCGCCAAGAAGTATTAAAGAAAGTAATGGCCTCCAAATACGATTTTCAAAAAAAGAATTAAACTTCTTGAATTTAAAAATTGTATATTAAAACGTAATAAAAAATAAATTGAGAGATTTTTGACGAATATAAATAAAAAAATAAAAATTACAATAGAACTGAGATGGCAAGATATCAAAAACATAATACTGGTAATAAAATACATACATAAATATACAATATAAAAGTATTAGATAAGCAAAATTGGGTATCCAGCTTTTGTCTCTAAACATATGAGTGTTAACCCAAAGATTTGTGTTTGGGAAGGTTAGTAAAAAAAAATTGTTTAAAATTTTAAATAATTGGAATTTTTGATTATACAATACTAAGTCTAATTATAAATTGTTTGTTCATAATCTCATTATTGTTATTCGTATGTTTTATTATAGTTTTTTTGTCCCGATGATTAACTTTTGTATTGTTGTGAAAGACTTCATGTTGTCTTGACTTTTAAATTTGGTTTTATGCCGTTTTATAATAAAAATCTTTTTAAATAAAGAACGTACTGATCATTGTTTGTTTCTTCTTATATCAAATAAAAGTATTCATACTATTGTTTTAACAAATATAATTCTCCAAACGATAAACAAACGGCTTTTTAAAATATACGATATAACAAATACCGGCACGACAGTTTTAGCTGAACTACACACAAGTTTACAATAATAATTAAAATAGATTGCATTAAATATTTGACGATTTAAAGCTGATCCAAAACTTTTTTAATAACAGAAAGAATCTGATGTGCACTCGTTTTCCTTTTTTTAATACAGCATAAAAAACATTTGACGCAGCATAAATATTTTGACGCGGGCAGTACCCAGAAATGAAATTTAAAATTTTAGCGGTCGGATAGCAAAAGAGATTATAGTATATTTGGGGGAGGTTTGAGTGCAGGATTAAAGGATTTAGACATTACAAAGTTGAAAACTGTAAACAGTTCAATAACTAGACCCCTGACCTCACGTCCCTTCCTCTGATCCTCTTCAGTTCTACTTAATCCATCTTCATACATTTTTAAGGTAAGTATTAAAAATCAATAAAATAAAGCCCCCTCCCCAACCTGTTTTTATTTTTTATTTTTTTGAGGGACACAGTACTGAGCACTCCATCCCCCCCCCCCTCCTTAATTTGAAAATCGCTGATTTTTTTTGTTCAAAATTGCAGCAAATTCAATAGACTTGTTCAACATGCATTAATCTTAAATAATTTGATATAGTACTTGAGTGGGGAACATAATTCTTGACACTACTATAGATTTATTACATGACATTATTAACAGCTTTAATTAACAGTGTTCTGTAATAGAAGTTTAGAATAGTTTTCTTTTTAATTAAATTTTAAATCCATTTTTATTTTCTTTCCTGAAATACTCCCCCCAACAGAATATTACTTAGTATTCAGACGTAATAATCAGTGCGTTGTAGAATAGTAATAAACACCTTTGGGGTAATATGTATGCTAAATATTTAAAAAGATCGAAATAAAAGATAATGAACTAACGTTTAAAAGTGCAGAGAGAGTGAAAAATCCAATATATTGATTTATTTGCAAATAAAGTTGTAAACTCGAGATTGAAATATAAATTGGCAAACCTTAAATTTTTTTTTGGAGGAAACAAATGTTCAGTCCTTTTTCCTAAAATGCAATCAAAACTTTCACTCCTGACTCCCCCAAAACATTGAAAACAGCTGTGGTGATGTGAAAATGGCAGTAGAAGATATTTAACTTAAGTGTCAATATCGTTTAAGTGACCGCCGCCCAGTTATAAAACAAAGTGAAATTTTGTAATTGACAATTACCAGGCCAAATCATGTCTCTCGTAAAGGCGCTACTACAACTTTCTATCTATTTATGAAATTACGTCAATGCCGGTAACCTCCACCCCTGCCCGTTTTTTAAGGAATGGATTTCAATAAATAACCCCACTTGTTAAAGAAATTGAAAACAGACGAAATTCGGCCTCTAAATCTTACTTTTACATAAAGAGGAACAATTCAGCAAATGCACAGATGTTAAAGGAACATTTTTATTTAGGCAATGAGTGAAGGTCATTGCTATCTGGGAGATAAACCACTTTAACTATTAATCCTGAGAACATTAATACAAATTATGATTGATGGATTGCAATTCAAATTGATTTTTACTTGAAAAAAAAAAATATCTAAAACTGATAATCTCTTCCTTCCCCCCCCCCCCCTTCCCCCACAAATACAGTATAAACAAATTATCCAAAAACCAAAGTTTATATAAGCTGATCTAATCCAGAGGTTCCAAAAATTTTTCTTGTGTTGACCCCCCTATGAAAAAATTTTTTTTTTTTTAAATTGACCCTCTTAAGAATTTTTTTTTTCACAAGATTTAAAAAATATGGACGTTTTCTTTCCCTTTGGACAGATATGATGTGTTTTTTTTTTTTTTTTTTTGTATGGACATTTTGTTTCTTTTATGACAGATTAGATAAGCTTTTTTCTTTTTGGTTTATGGATGTTTTGTTTCCCTTTTGAAATATTTGATAAGCTTTTTCTTTTTGGTGTATGGACATTTTGTTTCTTTTATGAAAGATTTGATAAGCTTTTTTCTTTTTGGTTTATGGACGTTTTGTTTCCTTTTTGAAAGATTTGATTAGTTTTTTTTTTTTTTTGTATGGACATTTTGTTTCTTTTATGACAGATTAGATAAGCTTTTTTTTTGTCTGTAGAGATTGTTAAAGTTAAATTTTTTNTTTGTTTCTTTTATGAAAGATTTGATAAGCTTTTTTCTTTTTGGTTTATGGACGTTTTGTTTCCTTTTTGAAAGATTTGATTAGTTTTTTTTTTTTTTTGTATGGACATTTTGTTTCTTTTATGACAGATTAGATAAGCTTTTTTTTTGTCTGTAGAGATTGTTAAAGTTAAATTTTTTTTTTTTTGGAGGGGGGGACCCTAGGGGGTGTCCAAACCCCCTGGAAACTCCACTAAATACACTTTTGCCTAGAAAATATCTGATTTTTCCATTGACCCCCAATTGACCAAGCGCTTGAATTCTATTGACCCCTTTCAAAAATCCATTGACCCCCAGGGGGTCTATATGGACCCCGTTGGGAATCCAAAACCCAGGATTAGATAAATTAGGGTCCTGTTTCAGGACAGGAGATTTTTGGGCCACAGCATCCAATGGGAACCATCATCCAATAGCATAGCCCAGTTGGGGTTAGGGGCAAATTATACCTTCGCCCCCATAATAAAATTTTTAAATTGAGAGAAGAGAATAATGCATTCATACTTTACGTTGGTTTTTGAATCTTAGTTTTACCATGATGCATTGCAAAACTACCCCCGGCGCATTTGTTTGGCTAGAATCAGGAGCCTTTAAAAGACTGTTTTTCAAAAGGGTGCACTTATTTGGGTTATGTGGAAGCACTTTACTGAACCTTAGATGAGGTAAAAACAAGGGGGCGCTGTTGCATGCAACAGCTTAGATTTATTTCAGTCTGATCAAAATGTTTATGTGGTGATGGTAAACTTTACCTAACTTTGACCGAGAAATATTTGGTGGTGCACCCTTTGATGGCAATCTTTGGTAAACACAATACTGGGGTAGTTTTGCAGTGCATCATGGTAAAAGTAAGGTTCACTAGTATGGCATCGAACAAGTGCGCCACCTCATTATCCCCAAAACAAATATAATTGGATGGACTTAATCTCAGATTCTACCTTCAAATTGTTATTTACAGATTTGCAGGACAAATAATAGAAAGTTTACAAAATATACAGAAATATAAAAATCTTGTGTGAAGTTTACCACATGTGGAACGTGGGCTATTTATCCTGTTTCCTATAATATTAAAGAATGAAATAATAATTAAAATATCAATGATATCAACTCTCTTCTGTTTTAGAGTCACTCCTATGGAATGGTGCCCTCGGGTGATGGTTCTGTAGCCCATACTTTAATCCGACATTGCAGCAATCTATACCTTATATAGCTTACCGTAGAATGACGACCAAGAGCGTCACACGAAGCAAGAGCGCTGCCCATCCCCACTATTTCTTGGCAAAACATTGGTAAACAGCGCCATCGCCGAATAAGAGCGCCAGGGCCGTAGCCAGGAAGGGGGGATGTGGGGGTTGAACCCCCCCCCCGAAATATTTTTTATTATATACTGTATATATATAAATATATATATATATATATACCGGTATATATATATAGCCTATATTTATATATACATCAAT
>PXIH01S0000530.1:22759-38287 GCA_003024985.2 Euperipatoides rowelli
GAGCGATACTTCTTTTAATGTGGCTTTTAGGCATGTAAGCCTAATTTTCAAAAATTAAATATTCTAATATTCTATTCCCTCTATATTACCCAGTAAGGGGCCCCTTTTCAGTCCTAGCCGAGGGCCCCCAAAGGAGCCAGTCCGGGCCTGGTCGGAGTAAATTAAAGATTCACAGTGTGACATAGTGCAGAGCAATAAGTGACTAATGATCTTAAACTGCAGGTCAGGCTTAAATCGTAACATAAAATAGCCTATAATCTTGAGAATAATCTTCACATCTAATCACACAAACAATCTTTAAATATTTCCCCCCATCTATGAAATTGTTATACTATAAGTATTAAAGTAGATATTTTTGGTGAAATCTAGTTGAAGTTATTTAAAGAGGTATTGTTCCTTATCCAAATACCCAGCTAGTAAAAATAATGCTGAAGGACTAAGAGGATTGATATCAATGGGAGATTTATCCCATATAAAAAAAAATATATATATTGAACATGGTTGCTAATTCTTAAATCTATAATCGAGATTTTCAGCAATGTTAAAGGGTTATCAGAGAGATTATGAATGAGGATTGTTCAAACTAAACCAAAAGGGCAATATGAATTGCATGAATTGTAACAAGATATCAGCCAAGTCTTATATCTCTTGAAAAACTATTCGTACCATTAGGAAATTTTTATCATTGGTTAATGCAAAAGAGCTAGAGGAACAGAGTTCAATTGGAATTGGGGGTTCTTATAAAAAAGAGCCATAATGTAGTCATATGACTAAAATATATATGCTAATTAAGTTATCAGTAAAAGTGAGAATTTATAATAAAATACTAAAGGGCCATGAAGTTAGTTTTTAAAGTATGCATAAATGTACTTCATCCAGGTTTTTATCAATTGAGAAATAAATCAATTATATGATTAAAATATGCTAATTAAGATGATATAGTGAAAATGAGAGCAAGATGTATTGTATTATGGCATATTTTATTTACATCTAATAATAATTCTACACGTTTGTGAGATAATTTGCTCTTAAATTACGATGCATATTCATAAACTAAGTAACATTTTGATATTAAAAAACTAATTAATTTACATACTTCTTTTTTCATTTAATTAAGTATATATTAAACTATAGTTTCCACTATTATTTAAGAGTTTATCATATTGATTTACTAAGTTTTGAATTCCCTCCTCACAGAACACAGCCACCTGTAATGGTAACCAGCTATTCAGTTTTTTTCACTTTATCATCATCAAAGAAATGCTTGCCAGAAAGGAATCGCTTCTGATGCAGAGCAGTCTTTGAGACTTGTGAAAAATTTAAAGACAGTAAGACATGGTGAGCGTCTATCCTCAATATTTTTTTTTTGACCATTCTTAGCATTAACCACAGATAGTCAGCCAATGCGCACATCGTCTTACATATTCTGGTGACCGCCATTATTCTCTCACCATTCCACCACTCTTAGCATTTATGAAGTATGCCGTTAACCTCACAAAATTGTTTATGAATCTCAGCCAGTTTGACATTTCTTGCATTAAGGATCAACGGATGACAGATGTTATTTCACAGTCGGCGGACATATTTATTTTTTTAAATATTTCAAACGTGAAGTAAAATATCTTAACATGTTCTAATTGATTTGTAATTCAGCCTGTGACTAGCTAATAAATATATGTTAGTATGAATAAGAAAATTCTTGATTGAAGGGCTAAAACTGAGATATTTAAAAACGGAACTTATTTTATGAATAGGCTTCGTATAAACAAAAACATTGACAGCAAATCAGAAAATATATTTAAAAAAAGTGTATAATTTAAGGTAATTTCAATGATACTAAAAATGCATTTAAGAAATTTAGTAAATATTAATTATCTTTATATTTGTGACAAAATATGAACAAAAATTAAGACATATTATGTAATAAAAAAGGAAAAATTGTTTTAAATAAATGCCAGAATTATTTACAGTAGGCCTATTATGCACTAAATAAATTTTACATGGTTTATATGTTAAATAATAGAAAATCTTGTAAAATTATATAGTTTACTATATTTATATTAAAAAAAATTCCATTAATAGTGTATTATATTTACAAAATCTTAATATATTTATGGGGGTGGGGATGCTAAGAATATAATTCATTGTCAATATTTTCCATGGTAAAAATAAGAATTGGTTAATGTTATTTCGGCCGTTATTCCCAAGAATGGAAAACAGATATTAGCCAAAAGAAAGCCAAATATTTTAAGATGGTAACTCTATACTCCAGGCTACACAAAAAAAAAAAAAAAAAAAACTAAGAAAGAGATTCAAGGACCAAAGGAAATTCCACCTGACTCTCTCTTAGATCTTCAGTGGTCAAAAATTTTCTTTTCAATTTTGAAGAAAGGATTAAGCATTTTAAATTCTCAGTTTCAATTTTTAAATTGATATTTTTTCAATATGTAGCCTATTATATTTAATTTTTTCACCTTAATTTACCTATTTTATAGTGAAGAATTTTACATATTATATAACATTTTAATAAAGCATTTTCTTAAATTAAAATGTAAATTTTTGTGCTCTTAAAGATATTTTTTTTTATTTGTTTACTTAGTATCATCAATATATAAAATATACAGAATATTTTTCATGCTTTTTATTTATTTTTAATAAAATATTGAAATTGAAATTATTGTTAGATTTTAAATTCTATGATCCTCAATTGATAATTAGTGTACTGTCAAAATAATTACTAGGATAGAAACACTATAAAATTATTTGGGGTCACATTTTTTTTTCTTGAGAAGACATTTATTCTAAATCTGCAGGATCCTCACCGATTAAGGTGTTGTTCCGGATCCTATTAGACAATAGGATTATAAACAACTATGATGTCATTATTCATATATCAAGTAACTCTATGAGAAATAAATGTTCAAGATTATAATAAAGACTATTCAGTAATCTCAAGCTTTGACTAATGAAATTACCATATACTTAACATATTTACTTATCCTACTGTATAGTTACTGAAATAACATTTTCTTTTTTTACAATTAGGGAATAATAGACTATTATTGTGAATGATGTCATAGATCAGTGGTTCCCAACCTGTGGTCCGTGGACCACAAGTTGTCCCTGGAGTATTATCTGGTGGTCCCTGGCTGTTTTATAAATTTAAAAAATAAACTCTACATTTTTAGTTTGGCAACTAATCAATAACTTGTGAAATTGAATATGGGCATATTCTTCCTAAAACAACTGATTATGATTTTGTGATATTACATATAAGCTGGTGCTGCTACCCCCCCCCCCAAAAAAAAAAAAGGTCTTCCAATAATCAAATCTATTTGTGTGTGTGTGAGAGCTGGTGGTCCGCAATTTATATGTAGTTGGAAAAGTGTTCCTCACATGTAAAAAGGTAGGGAGCTGCTGCTTTAAATGATATATTAATGACAGGGATCAGTAATTTCACCTTTAAATTTGAGTTATTAGCATAATTTTACATGTCAAAATTTTTCACTACTTTACTAACACTGGCAACAATAGTGAAATGGAAAGGATAATTCATTTCACGTTACTTTTATAAAATTGTATTTATTCTGTTTGGTAAACATGCAACAAATGCCATTTTATCATTTTGTATAAAGACAAAAAAAAATTTGGGGAAGGGTAAAACAAAGTTATATATTTTTAAATAACATATAAAAATAATAGATGAAAAGCCTTTTGTGAATTGAAATAAACCTGGCCCTATATATCCCCCATCCCACTCTATGCCATACGCCCCTCCCCTTCATACCCACATCTTCCCATCATATGAGAGAACGCAAAGTATGTTTCAAAATATTCAAATGAAAAAAAATAAATGTTTTTTATTAGCATAATCTGTATTACAGTAGATCTTATTCTTTAATAATAAATGCTAATAATAATAATAATAATAATAATAATAATAATATAACAATAATATAATAATAATAATAATAATAATAATAATAATAATATTTTAATCTAAGCACATGTAATCTATGTACTTAAAATTCAATAACAGGAATCACTTTTTCATATCTTCCAGTAAACTTTAATTTAATCTGATCTCATTAGCTCAATCTTATTGTTTATAACTTGGGCATGCACCTATCTATAAAAGATGAGGTAACAATGTTGTTTTATATAGATAGAATGGCTAGCATTAATTACAGATTTAGAATTACAAATAATAGGTTCATCGACTCTCGTCCAACTATATGGCAGTCTTTTCTGGTCCCATTTCCCCGATCTCTCCTAATACAATAACTATGCACCTGTGCTAACCTGGTTTTGGATCCTACTTGGAATATATTTATTATGAAGAGTGGACAATTCAATTGAGGACTTTGTATGGATTAGTTGTTTGTTCAATTGGATTATGAACTGAGAGGTTTCAAGCGGCTAAACATTTGCAGTATTTATGCCTAATTTTGATTATGTTGAAGGGAACTTTTTATTGAACAATAATATCGTCATTGGTGACTGAAAAATCATCAGTTTTTACGACTTAAAATTTTTTTTATAATTATTTTCTATTGAGTCATATTTAATAATTTTTGTCATTGAAAATCAGGTGAAATTTCTTATTGGGCTCGATTTTCAAGTATCTGAAATTCTATAAATGCATGACATATTCTGTATATTATGTTTTTTGTATAGGATATATTTCTAGTTTTCTAAATAAATGCAACTATAATAATATAATAATACACTCCATGAATCCTTCTGCTCCAAAGTGTGATAGGCTATATTCCCACTCCAAACTTCAATTATTAATATTTATGGCCTACTATTTATACGTGTTCATTCCGCATGTAAATGTTGATTTTGAATATTCAAGAAAGTGAATGTAAGACAGTAAATGAGATCATGAGACTTTGGATAGCTTGGATTGTGACTGTCATGTTTAATTTCTATGCAATTAAGAATATTTATAACGAGGTGTTAATCCAAGAATGGTAAGGTTAAAGAACTAACATCTAAACAACGCTTCAGATTTTTTATTTCATTCATTTTGCTATCTTCTTGAAGAGTATTATTACAAAATTAAAGAAGAAAATGTTAACCCTTCAAATCAAAGCAAATGAAGAATAAAAATAGATCAGGAATCAACTAAAGAATTAAAAACAACTACCTTGTAATTATCAGATACCCCAGTTACAACTCTTTCAGTAAACAATTGGAAAGATAATTAACAAAAAAATGAGCACTAATTAGCAATTAATTTAACAAAGAGAAGAATAAAATGCTTAGTTTACTTATTGAAAATATTTTGTTTTACTACTGTTTAATACATGGTTAAAAATGGGTTGATTAGTCTACTTACAAACAATATCTGGCAATATAATTATCCCCTAAGGAAGTAGACAATAACCTAGTTCTACTTTTGCTCCCAAAGACTTCAACTAAATACCACATTAAAAACATATCAACAATAAATGCTTAAAAAATATTTTAATCTGTTGATATTTTTCAAATCAAGCTTGGAAAAAAATGTACATTCAAAAATTACCTGCAAAACATAACTCATCAGAACAATTTCAACTATTAGTTTGTGGGAAACAAATAGTCCAGCTTGCTGAAGAATAACAGATAGCAGTTTAAAATGAGTTGTCTAGAAAAAGCTAATCATGAAAATTCAGTCCTAAACAACTAAAGTAGGCTATATTAATAAATCAAAGTCTGATAAAAACTATGATCATAACCCTTTTATAAGAAAACAAAATGGATCAACAATTTAAAATAATTCAAACAATAAATTATTAATGCAAAAGTGTGAATAACTTTTCTAGAGATATCTAATACTTTAACATTAATAATGAATATGCGGTATTTACCATGATGTTATAAATTAATAATTCAAGTCCACCATTATGTTATAAATTAATAATTCAAGTCCACCATTATGTTATAAATTAATAATTCAAATCCTATGATGACTTTTACAACTTTGTCATTTAAAAGCATTTATCTAATTTTTTTCTTCTTTGCATTCATTACAATCGTAATTAATAAATATTCCTTTTGGTTCCATTTCTAAGACTTGGAAAATTGTTATGATTCTGCCTAAACATAAAAGAAAGAGAGTAAAAATTAACTAGGCTCATACCAGTTTGTTTAAACATTTTCTTCCATTTCTAAAACAGGTGAAAAAAAAAAATTAGGTATTTTATTTAATTCCATTTATCAGTAAACAATAGCTTATACTTTGTCCATCTCAGTATGAGTTCAGGAAAGATCTTTCCATGTCTTCAAATTTAATTTATCACAATGCAATGGATTTATTAGCCTAAATTTTTAATTATCCATTAACTTTTGATACTGGTCTATATACTGCACTTTATTTTAACAATAAACTTAACTAAAATTTTGACCTCCCTTTATTCATTGGATAAGGTTGTTCTTAAAGAATAGTTCTTTACACTAGGATAAATGATGTTTATTCAAATCAATTAATTACAAACTGTGGTTTCCCACAAGGATCCATACTTCCAGCTAACTTTTTTAAACATATTTATTACATTTTAACAAAAATTGTTGATTTTAAAGTAGTTATGTACACTGACGACATCAAATTGATGAGAGGAATTTCTAGCAATACAGTATATAATCTGCAGAATGACCATTTATCAAATTGAGGATTGGTTATACCACGGTTGGAATTTCTTTCACATCATGGTAGTGATGCTACAGGGAAGTTTGCAAGTGAAACAGGAAGGGAAAGGGAAGAAGTCAAAAAATAAAAGGGAAAAAAGAAAAAAGATAAAGAGGAGGAGAGGAGAAAAAGAAAGAGGAGGGGAAGGTTGGAATTATTTTTAAATTTTTGAAAAATTATATAAGAGCAGTAATTGTTATATTGTAATAAAAAAATATGTCTCCGGTATGTAAGCATACTGTATGGTCTATTTGAAATTGACGCTGTAAATTAATCTATTATTATACGCCACATTATACTATTACTAGTTGTTAGTGCGCACTTAGGCTACACGACACTGGTGTTAGACTGCTTATATCTTTCAATTCAAATTTTAAAACAAATTACACAGATACTGAGGGGGAATGGGGTGTCACCAAAACTAGAGGAAAGGTGTTAGGTTATGCTACCGGAAAGATTGGACATTTACTTGGGTTATACAATAATTCATCAAGACCAATTTTTTATTTTTATTTTTCAATAGATTTATACGGAAATTAATTGACAGACACTAAGCAAAACAAACTTAAAGCTCAAATGTAACGGATTTTTTAAATTTTTTTTTATTGTTGATTTTTAAAGATTTTTACTAAAAAAAAATTTCCACCAGAAAAAGAAAAAAAAAATTAAAAAAAAAACAAAAGTTATTTACAATTTAATTTTTAAAATAATTGTCTTTAGCTCCTCACCCTTAAAACAACATTGTCAACTGTACACACCAGGGGAGATATTTTGTGACATCATAGGCTATAAATGAATACGGCTTGCTATACTTAACTATAGAATATCTTCTATCTTTGACAGCATAAGGCTGGATATCATATGGTCTAAATGTTTAAATACTTGCAAAAAAATCATAATCAAATTCATCCTTTGTGCTATTATGGTCCAATTTATTTTTTTAAAAAAACCAAAATGACCTTTAATGCAAGTTGAATATACCTCTATTTGCATGTTATATCATTACAAAGAGAACAGCTGAAGAGGCTATTTTGTCATCAAATAATCTCAAACCCAAAACAAAATGTGAAACCTTCAAATTGTAATCTCAGACTGAGGATAGCAATAGTCTTAATTTTATTTTTAAATAACTTTTTTTTTATGCATTTTAAATTATTTTTTTCCAGTGGATTTTTTTTAATAGTAATTATCTTTGAAAATCAATAATAATAAAAAATTAAAAAAATCCCTTACATTTGACCTTTAAAAGAGTAGGCCTACATGATTTAGGAGTAATGTTACAGTAAACTTAATTTTTCTGCACATGTAGACTACATAACAAAGCAAGCAAACTCCAAATTTGATCTTATAAGAAATAACCTTAAATATATTTCTCCACAAGCTTTCAAAACTATTTACAAAAACTCTATTCTACCATTATTTGATTACTGCCATACCACCTTTTTCATCTTTTATAAAAAGATCTGTTAAGACTTGAAAATATATTGTGATAATTTACTAAATTGGTACAGGCTTTTACAATCGCCATACAAAGTTAGATTGAAACTTCTCAAGAATGTTCTTTCTCCAACACAGAAATTCCTCAGAGGGACCTTATAATTTATATAAATCTATAGTTATACTGAAGAAGTAATTCAAATGACTTTTTCAAAATACATCAAGAGAAGAGAAAATAATTGATTGTACCATTTCATTTCCAATTGTATATTACAAACCATCAACAAACAGCAGAGATAAATCTGTTTCCTTAGAAGTTGTTATTCTTATTGTAGGTTCCATGAATTCTTTGTAAGAATTTTACTTCAGTAAGCTAATAGGGTTTATTTTGCTTCTTTACCATTAAAATTCTAGTTTGTAAATAAATAAATAAATAGTGAAAATTGATAATTAGGCATAAGGTAATACAAGTTTTTTAAAGAAAATTGGGTCATTTTATATAAACACTTTTAATTTCTTAATTTGGATTTTAAAAAATTCTGACAAAAACTTTTTTTTTTTTTTTTTCAGCTTTTAAATTTTCTTTACAGTCTTTTCTTTGAGGCACTTAAAAATATCTAATGACTTTAGAAAAGATACTAACAATAACCCTAGCATTAGAGAAAAGCACACAAGATTGCTTAATTGACAGTCATGGATGTAGAAGTTGAAAATATAGCAATCAAAAACTAAAATATAAAATTAGTGTAAAATCAGTCAAAATGACAGTGAACTTTAGTTGATCTCCTCCTCATACAGTCTTACACCAAGACTAAATGTTTAAAAAAAGATACTTTTGAAAATTTCCACTTCCCTCCTCCTCTTTATTGACCTATCTACTGTATATATCCTTTGTCTCCCCCTAATCTAAATTTAAATTGCGTCATGTGTCAATATAAATATTTCAAGCCATATTTTAAGTGTTTGCCCTCCATCCGCCATTCACCTTCTGTCCATTCATTCATTCATATCTATCTATCTATCTATCTATATTTACAGTATATCTATATATCTATCTATCTCTATTTATATCTATAATCTCTAGCTATATCTATCTACATCTATCTATATCTATCATCTATATCTATCTATCTACCATATCTATATCTACCTATCTGTCTACTGTATCTATATCTATCTATTGTCTGTCTACCATATCTATATCTATCTATTGTCAGTCTACCATATCTATCGATTGGCTGTCTACCATATCTATATCTATCTATTGTCTGTCTACCGCATCTATATCTATTTATTGTCTGTTTACCACATCTACAGTATATCTATAGTGTCATTTACCGTATCTATATCTATCTATTGTCTGTTTACCATATCTATCTAAATCTATCTATCCATCCATCTGTCTGTCTATATCTTTTATCCACCCAACTATCTATCTATCTAATGTTTTGGATGACCCATCAAAGACATTTAAATTTGAAAATGCAAAAAATATTGATCTTGAAAAATATTTAGACTCATTCTCACTATGATATAAATAACATATTGCACATTCATACAATCCTTGAATATTGTACTCCAGGGTATTACTCTTCCCAAAATAAAACACAAATTTTTTATCTTGAAGCTGTTCAAAAAAGAGGCACAAAAATCATACCGTACTGGGAAGTCGATATATGGTTTTCAATCATATTATATCCATTTAAATTTCGAATCATTAACTGTAAGAAGATCAAATTTAACCTATAGGCTAAATTGGGATTGAAATTTTTTGGTGACTTCCCTCAATTGTTCAGTTGACTTTGAAACAGCCAGTCATATCAAGAAGAATTACGAAAAATAATTAGGACAAATATGTATTACCTTATTGTAAAACAAATAGGTATAGTAAATCACCGATCATAAATATGATAATGCTGCAAAATAGTAAAGATTTTCCATTTAGTTTAACAAAATTACAATTTAATTCAAAGAAAATTAATAATAATGTAATTTCTTTTAAATCCTTAGCCTAAGGACTTAATTTTTATTATATCCGTGAATTTGTAATCATATAAAATTAATAATAATAATAATAATAATAATAATAATATAAATGGGCGCACAATGACAGAATACATTGTATATACATTATTATATGAAAACACAATGTTCTTTTATATTGCCTTTATGCAAAATCGATTTGCCTAAAAACTGGAACAATCAGAGAAATTTCCTAAATGGTTCAAGTTTTTATTAGCAACAGTAATAATATAAATAAATTACATTACCATTGATAAAACAATTGGCTTATTCTAAGATCTGTCCCTATTTTACTACAGAAGGGGAAAATCAAAGGAAAATAATATACAGTATAAGCAATATTACCGGGAAGGGGGGGGGGGAATCATGCTTATTTTAAATCCGTTTAACTAATGTATATCAAGCAAAACTATTTTAACAAACATTTTGTGAGAGGAAAAAAAAATAAATCAGGAAATGATTGAGAATTGAGAACTCCTACTTTCTTTTAAAACCTGTAATTCTGTTGAATTTGTTTATATTACTGCCAAGCCTTTTTGGAAAGCCCCTCATTTAATGGAAATTCCTTTCCTTTTAACTCTTTATTTCTCTAGTTTAAAAATCCATTTCAGTGTCAATGGAAATGATGGCTAAGCTCATTCCTTGTCTTATCCAATGTTGCTAGGTTATCTTATTTGAAAAGAAATAAGTGTGCCTCTTTTTAAATAGGATAAGATAAGAACACATCTGTTTCGATTTGTTTTTTTAAACTCGGTTGTAAAACGCCTGGTGCATGATTTATCATTTAAAATCCTCTTTATTATCAACAGTATTTAAACATGTTTGGAGCACTTTAATAGAAATTCATTGACAAAATTCTTCTTGATTAATAACTACTTTTTTCTCTCTCAGCTATTTAAAAAATAATAATTGAACAATAGTATTATTTATTGACAAAATCTTCCCAGACAAATTTTTATTATTTTATTAAAAAATAATTAAAGAAACATTTAAATGAAATATGATTAAATTAATCAAAATAGATTGAAATGACTAATTCGAAAGCAGTTATAATCCTTCTGGAATTTCTATTTGTCCATTACAATAAATATAATAAAATAGTGTCCTGTGCTACCCTAAACATTATTTATGATGTTATAAACATATTGGGATGGGGAGGGGGGGGGGCATAATTAACAGGTGTGATCATTTATTTAGTAATACTCAATATCAGGGCTTCTTAACTTTATCCACTCACAACCCCTTTGCGCCCGGGAAATTTTTACACAACCCCGGGAATAAACAGTAGGTATAGGCTATACAGTATAAAGGTATACAAATCCAAAATTCACTGATAAATGATAAATTATTTTATTTTAAAACAAGTCTTTGATATACAGTACATAATAATTTTGCTATTTAT
This sequence comes from Euperipatoides rowelli, assembly GCA_003024985.2. Lineage (NCBI taxonomy): Eukaryota > Metazoa > Onychophora > Udeonychophora > Euonychophora > Peripatopsidae > Euperipatoides > Euperipatoides rowelli. The sequence continues at coordinate 34,294 of PXIH01S0000530.1, forward strand.
TAAAGACGAAAGCAAATTTGCATATTAATGAGATGAATGTGCTTGTTTGTTTTTACATAAAGAATTAAATATTGGCTGAATATTTGATACTGCAGGACGTAGAGCATCTTCAGGTTTTTCAGAATTGATCGATATTTTGATTTTATAATCGTCAATTCTAAGAATGTCAATTTGCATAAATACATAGTACAAAAAGGCAGAAGTATGTTTCAGAAATCGTTTGCTGTTGCCAAATGTTTACCGATCCCCATATTAAATTATGCGACCCCAAATGAGGTCGCGATCCACAGTTTAAGAAGCCTTACTCTATACTATAGAACCAGATGTTGATGCTCAAGGAAAAAAATGGGACATGAACTAGATAGAACATATTTGATAAACCATTTTTACTATTATTATTTTAGAATTTCAACATATATTTCAAATCAAAAACAAATTGTTTTTGTTGTTAATAAGCAGCGTATCTCAGCTTCAACATATAAGAATTATTATAGTCTCATTTTCATTGTGTATGTACTTGTATGCATAGATGCTTAGTAATAGTGCAATAGCGAGCCGCAAATGTGAGCTGCATGAAACTTTTATGGTAGAATGGCAATGAAACGCACATGTGCATTTATCATTCATTCAGGGGGAAAATGGGTAATACCTTTGTTTGTCGTCATGCTAGTGAACCTTAGATTACCACAATGCACTGCAAAACTGCATTAGGGGCACTTGTATGGTTAAAATCAGTTTTTAAAAGACTTATTCAAAATGGCACACTTATTTGTGTTGTATGGAAACACTCACCTGAACCTTAGTTGAGGTAAAAACTAGGGGCAATGTTGCATGGCACAGCTTGGATTGCTTTCAGAGTGATCAAAAAGTTTAAATGTGGTGACAGCGTACTTGTTTGGCGATTGTGCACATTAACTTTAGCTCAGAAACAGGGGTAGCACACTTATTTGGGGGTCACACTTTGATGATAATCTAGGGTATGTCAGGTGCAAAACCACAGTAAAAAGTGGGACAATTTAGGCCCCTTTTTCGCATGGACACTATATCTACTGTTGAGACATAGTTGAGCCATGCACAATACCTTTCGCATGCACATTTTCATCCACATATGAGCCGCTATTCTTGATACTGGCTGAGCCGCAGTAAAGTCTTATTCAGCTAGTATGATCACGTGTCCGAGTCATGCCAAATTGATTCTCAGGAGATCTTTACTTCTCATGAGATATAACTTCTCTATTTAAAAAAATATTGAAATGAAATGAAGCTTATTACCTTATTAAAGCACATTGCAATTTTCTAAGTTAAATTACAGCTTACGATAACACAGAATGAAAGAGTAGCCGTAGTTTGCATTATTGATAATGCAATTCAATTATGATTTTAAACTTCATATTCAAATGTTATAAAATGCATTAAAAGATACGGTACTGTAATAGTAGAGGTTTCATTTATGAATTTAAAGTATTTTTTTCAGCTTAAAATAGTCATAAGTAATATAGGCCTAGATAAGTAAGTAAAGACTTCATTATTACTTTATTATTAAACTTTAGCTTGATTTTTTTTCTTCAAAACCTAGCAGATGTATCATAATCGCAATAAATGTTTATGAAATTGTGACATTCGCTTTAGTGCGAGGGCACTAAAGGCAATTGGTAATTAAAGAAAGTTTTCTTAGTTAGTTTAATTTTTTTCAATTGATAAATAAACACTATTTATTTTTTTACAACCCATTACTATCGTAGAAGGCTATGCATATACAAACTAAAATGTTTTAACTAACTAAAATATTATATTAACTGATATTTTATAAGTAGTTTTTATTGTATATTAATTAAAGGATCTGCTTTTGAGCCGGACCTGTGTTCTGATGGCTAAAGTGAAAATAAATCTGACACGTACAGGAATAACATGATCATTGAATGTCCATAGTTGAGATGTGGTTCAAGTTGAAATAATTGTCATTGGAAAGGAGCTTGAGAAAGTGCAGAGGCACAAATTGTGAAAAAGACGGAACTAACTCACATAAACTGGGACATCAAATAATCAAAAATTAGCCTAGTCTAAAATATTTTTTTGCATTTTTAAGAAGCTTAATTTATAATTTAGATAATTTTCTTAGTTTTAATGCTGGGCAGGTTAGATGGAGTAGTGTCAATCAACATTAGTTTTTACAGTCAAGATACAGTACATGTCACATGATGGATTGGAAATACTTGGTCTGGATTCATTGTGATCCAGAGATGGCCAGAAAAAGTGTGTTTGTTTTTGACGTCAGAGCTTGAAGGTATCATGATATACCTTATATTGTTAATAACATTAAATTTATGATGGGGAGGAATGGTAATTTGGCAATTATTGAATGCAAACATATTAGAACCACGGATAGATCTCTCTTAATAGGGGCCTGTCAACTTTTTAATGAATTAACCAATGGTATTACAAATATTACTTCTAGACCATCATTTGTTGATACTGTTAGGAAATTCTTAAATGAAAGATACATTGCTATTTATAACTATGATGTTTGGTCACTGATGTTCTTTGCTTTTTGTAATGTTATCTACTGTACATCTTGAATTTGTTGTTGAGAATTCCATTGTTTACATTGTTTGGTTATGATTGTTTGATTCTTACAATTATTGTTGAGAATTCTCTTTGTTTATATATTTAACATCTCTAATTTATGCTAATAAAGGCTTTTTAATAATAATAATAATAATAATAATAATAATAATAATAACAATAATAATAATAATAATAATAATAATAATAATAATCAAACATTAAATAAACCTATGGATTTAAAGGCCTTTTTTATAATAAAATTATTATACATGTACTTCCTAATGTAATTAATAAAATTGGTCATGATCTGTTATATGCCCACCAAAATAATTAAGTTTAGTAGTTGTGCGCCAACTAAAACGTAGTAGCATGTGGAATTAGTATTTTTCTCGCCAATTTTAGTATCTTTTCAGTTATATTCAGTTATATGCCCACCAAAATAATTAATGTTTGGAAGAGTCACGCACAACTAAAAATAGTAGTATGTCAAATTACTATTTTTCTCACTGATTTTAGTATATTTTCTTTACAGTCCTAACCTAACCATAACCCTAAACCTTAAGTTAATCTAAAGGTGAAATAATCCTTTGCTGAGCACCGATTTAGATAATTTCTACTTACTACTGTCAGCCATATTGATGGGCAGATAATGGATCTTGACCATAAAATCTATAACCATCAACTGTAAGTGGTGTACTTTTACCTCCTTGATTCACATGTCTACCTATATGGAAATATAAGCACCTTTGCAGAAATATATATATATATATACAGTATAACCGTATTAATAATTTAAGAGCTCCAGTTCCTATTTGACGACTGATAATGAAGACTGATGTTGCTAAACTTCTATACTTTCTGATTCTAAGAGAAATGATTCATCACCACATTTTGATAAAGCCATAACATTGATAGCTTATTAGATCCTTGAATTTAGAGACAAATTTTAGTCCCACACTTTGAACATGGAAAATGTTTATATTGTCAGGGTTACCACAGTTTAAATAATAAAAAAATAGCATAAATGATATACTGTGGTGTTTGTCTGATTTCTAATCAAGGGTAATAGTTTTTGCCATAACACTATTTCTATAGTGGAAACTCGGAGAACTATTATATCTGATAAAAAGGAATTTCAACAGTTCGATGTTTGAACCAAGTTTATTTGCTGTTCGTAAATTTTCTTGATGGCTTCTTATATTTAAAAACAGGTGGCTGTAGCATTCCGAGAGTTAATATATTATGTATAGGAACTAAACCTAAGATATTCCATATAAATTTTAATTTAAAAATATATATAGGCCTATCTTCAAAGTCATTTAACAAATAGCCTACTGTAACAAAACTTAAAGGTGACATGCTTCCGATTTTTTCATTTTTTTTTTATGATTTATTTTGAAAGATAATGACTAAAAATATTTATTTTCAT